>WTSP01014918.1:0-18513 GCA_025331215.1 Actenoides lindsayi | reverse complement strand
TAAATTAATTTAATTAATTTAATTAAGCTAAATTAATTGATTTTTATTTTTAAATTACAAAAGCATTCACACAGCAAAATATAGAGAAGTTGCTCTGTTCTAAAGTTAGACTGAATAACTACAATAGAAATGCTAACCAACCTGCAAGGAAAGCCTTACAAGTGAGTTACTATAATAAGATTGGTTTGTTTTGGGGTTTTTTCTTCTTTCATTATTTCAGAAAAACTGGAGTAAAACCTGAGGAATTGGAAGCCATCATTTTCTGAAGTTAAAGCCATATGACTATAGGGAAAAAAAAAAATAAAACAGAGCAAGTCTGCATGCTTTTCCAGTAACATTCTACCTTCAGCACATAAAGACCCAGGCTTATTTAAGAGGCTGATGATACACGTCCACATTAAGAGGCCAAAATGAATTAAGTCTTCAATTACTTGAAATATGTTTCACTTATCAAGCACTTGTACCTACTTAAAATCAAGGCTATTTAAAAAAAAAACCTTCACAAATCATTCACTTTGAAAGAAAGGGAAAGAGGGGTGACAGCCAGCCTTCGGCAAGGAAGATTTTAGTTACAATATGTTAAGACAGATGCATTAGAAGGAAGGATGAAGAGAAATAAAGGGAAACAGCTTTACAAACCAGTCTTCGTACTTAAGGAATAATGTGTTCACAAGAGTAAGCCACACCTAACTCCCTCTCTCTCCCCCCCACCTCCCCTCCTCCCTTTAGGGGATGGCCTAAGAACATTTCTTTCTTTTCACAAGAATCTTTGTTCAGATTCTGTAAAAATTTGAAATCAACAGTGAACTCCATCTGTACACACAATGTAAAGGGGGCGAGTAAGCACAGAAGTAGCTAGCTGTAAATGGACAAATGTGTACGACCAACACCACACAAAGTTGTACTCTTCCCTTTTGGAGGAAATAATGTCTGCAGAAGAAACACGTGAGGAGTTTTGCATTTCTCTCCCATGTACATGCAATGAAAGTAAGCTATTACTTACAATTTGGAATCTGCAAAGGATCGAACTAAACACTGGTCCTTTTTCACTGTGACGTCATCGTTACAGCTGGGAGACACAACCTGAAGTTTCAAATGAAACACTTTTTTTTAAGGAAAAACAAAAAAAAAAAGAAAAAAGAGGCTGATCTTGAAAGGAAAGAATGAAAGAAGGAACAAAAGAAGGAACGGAAGAAGATGGACAGCAGGAAAACTGCTGCTTTCCTGTTTCTTCTATTATAATTTCCAGTTTTGAGAACAGGAAGCCACTCCAATTTATATTACTAAGGCCAACAATGATAAATTTCAAGCAGCAGTTTACTTCAAACTACTAAATTTAGTTATGTACAAGCCAGAAAAGTTGTCAACTTCATTTGTGAACTATTACTCTACTGGGATGAAATCATGGGATCCTGTTTACCCACTCTGCTTTTTTTTTTTTTCCCCTCCTGTTCATACAAAACCTGTTTAAAGCATCTACTTAAAAAGTCACAGACCCACTTATTTTATACCAGCTTCTGATCTTTGGCATTCAAACTGAGAGGCAAGTAGCATTATTTTTTTTTGGAGGTGCAGCTAATAGAAGCCAGTGTGGAATCCAGAGCATCCTTCCACAGCAGCATCATTTCTTATGTCTAAAAAGGTGACAAAAATGCACTTGCAGTATTTGTATTGCACAAACAGAATAAGTTAACATTTTGCTCCAGACTACATACAGACCTAAAATGTCACATACAGATCAACTTCTGGATCTAGCAGGACTCAGTGGAAGCTGTGTCACCCCATTCAGATAAGTCAGAAGTTTTACCCCCAAAACCAAGAAAAGACATTCCTGTTTCTCAGGTAGCAGAGAACAGAATGAGTACCTGGCCTCCAGTAACTTAATCCCCCATTCAGAACCACGTTAAATTAAAAGCTGTACAACACCAGATTTCATGTTTTAAGCTGAGATAAATACAGCTGGATAAGTCAATGTCCACTATTCACCCTACAATACACCATAATGCTCTTTCAGGGTGTGAAAGACAGCTGGCCTGTGCAGGTAGTTACCTTTGGATCCTGAATTCATGCAAGGAAATCTTAAACTAAGTTGGAAGACTGTAACAGCTGAGCTCATTCCAGCTAACCCTGAAGACTCAAAGGACTAGAGAATATGAAGGTAAGTAAATAAAGCCTGCAAAAATTAGTGAAACAAACCTGCCTGTTTAATGTTCCAAATATTTTTGTTAAAAACAAACACATCTCTGACTGATGACTGATGATGTGTATTGAGCTTGTCTGACAACACCAAAAAGTTTACTAAACTCTTAAAAAGCATCTGTAAACTTTTGTGTGTATATAAAGGTTCTGCCCATCTATGGTGCAAGTCTACTTGTACTTGAATTTACTTAGTATATATTTATTATCAGCAATGACAATGAACAGCTGTATCCTATACTGACAGTCAAATAAATATAAGAAATAAAATAAGTCAAATAAAAATAAGAACGGACATCACTGCCATAGTAACTGGCCATTTATGTAAATGCAAGCAATAGTTTCATAAAACTGAAGGTCTATCATTAGATAGACTTCCTTAAATCATTAAGTACCAAAAAAAAAAAAAAAAAGATTAAAATTACACTGTATTTAAAATTCCTAAATCTAGTTGCTCTTAAATTGGCCAGTGAGTTCAAATCCTAACCTATCTGATTTTGAGAAGGAAAATATCATTACCTACCAACCATTTCATGGTCTGTTTTGAAAGACTTTAGAGCCATAAAACTAACTTATACATAAATAGTAATTTTTGCATTTCTGCTCTTCAGAGATACTGTAAAAAATCTGTATTTTTAGCAAATACAGCCAGAAGATCTTAGCCTGGCCACATTTGCAACTTCGCTGTTAAAGACAGGATGGTTTGCAAACTTCACATCTAGGAGAACCTCTGTTTGAACAATGTAGCAAGTCAGATGCCACTCTAGTCTAAAAAGATAGTAGAAGTATGACATTAGAGATGTGGATGTCTTAAGCAACTTACCAAAGCAGGATACCAGTCTGCCTTCTCAGGATTACAAGTCACACTCACGACTTTGCCAAGCAACTCATCATTGAGACGCCTTTTGTCTTCATCCTCTTCTTCACTGCTTTCTTCTTCCTTTTCATCTTCAGTACTAAATTATTAAAACATGCAGCATTTAAAGTTTTTTTGTCTGAAGTTAGTATCTGAAAGCAAATACAGCTTACAACCAGAGCTTTCTCCCTGTTCTGCAAAGTTTCAACAACATTAGAATTTTAAGAGCTGAAATTGCTTGCAATACACTTACATATTAAGTGCACTTACTTAGCAAGAGGAATTTTGTAGAAATTCTTTCCAAGTAGCAGTATTTTACAACAGCATCATGTTGGAATGGGAGGCATGAATCAGGATTTGATTGTGCACAGACATGAAACAAAGAGAAATGGTCTCTAACCCAGAAATTTAAAAGCACCTTTTTTTCCTACTTTATGCAGTCTAACCAAAGTTAAAACCCCTACATTTCCTGACACGTGAGTTCCTATTATATGAAAGGATTCTTAACACCACTACAAGCAAAAGCCCATCAATTTCACAATCCTGCTCCCACATGAACATCTCTGCATGAACTGAATTACTTAAATCCATAAGCTGTGCACACAACTCACACACTAAGAGCATTCGGACTGCTACAGCTTCAAAGGCACTACTTCAGTGTTAGCAAAGGAAAAGAAAGCATCAGAGCACTATCAAAACTCACACAGGAAGAGAAGATCTTCTTCCCCTGTTAGATTTCTTCCCAATAACTGGAGTTCCAAAGTGCTCTGGATTGGTTAGTGGCAGTTGATCAAGTGTCTACGTGGAAAAAGAGGGGAAAAAATTAGTTTGCAATTTCTTTGATTTATATAAAACAATAAAATATATAAATTAACTGTCTATTTTTTTCCTTGCATGTCCACCACTGTCTTACCTCACTTTCTGCAAAGTGCCTTTCTCCCTTCAAGCATAATGAAGTTCGTCTCAAGGTCCTTTCATCACCATCATCAAAAACTAGTATTGAAGCAAAGAAAACACGTTGGCACAAGGTGATCAGATCTATTTCCCAAGCAGCCAAAACAAGTCTACTGTTCATCTCACAATCTAGAAAATTCTCTAAAACATGACTTGCAAGCCCTCCATTTCAATGTTTCTTTAGTTCACAAGGAAAACGAAGGGTGGTATTCAAGATTCAGCCTAAGGACAGGTAACCTTTTCACACAGAGATTCAAGCCAGTGCAAAGTATGCCTTTTGGATGCAGTAGTCTCAGTCTAATTTAGACATCCTTCTATTCAGTACACTGCACATTTCAAGCCATAGCTACTGGCTGCAGACCAGTTACTATTATCTAACAATCTCACAGTTTGGTTTTGGTTGGTTGTTTTTCTGTTCAGTTCCACCCCCCCATCCATTTCTTCCTTCCTTATGCTACCTTTTAATCCTCCTTCTTGCTACGAACAACCCCACAAAAAGACAAATGTAAAAGGAAACCAAACGTGTGATCATTTTTGCTACACTATCAGCACTGTGCTACCAACAGACTGGGAATACTGGAAACTTGCAAACAAAACTGTAACTGACCCATGTATGAAGAATACTTAGTAGACAACCTGTTCTCTTAAAACTCATGTACAGGTGAAAGGGAAGTTCCATGCATTTCTAGCAATACACAGCTGAAGACCAGAATGTTGTGAGGCTTTTGCAAGCTTGGCCTGAAAAAGATCTCCTCTTTAGTTGGTTTAAACAAAACCTTTTCATGAAAATTGCCTTGAAGACAAGGAAAGCTCCCACTGTCTGAGCCATGGGAACAGGCCTTTTCCAAAGAGCAGAGACGAGATGGCTGCAGTCTGGCATTCCAGGAAGGTAAAAGTTTATTTGCATGAGGTCAAAGTGCAGAATACTACTCCACATGTAAACTACTTCAAATGTGTTTTGTCCAGTAGTAACTTTAGAGAGGGGAAAAAAAAAAATGTTTCAAGTGTTGTGCGTATCTGTGTGATAATTTTGGTGCACTTCTATTAAAAACACAATCTCTTGAGCTAGCAAGAATATCAAATACATGTATATGCTTGGCAAAAGCAGATTGGTTGCAGCAAGAAAAGCATTTGTTTTATTTGTCAGATAAGTGTCACATTTTCATAATCTTAGATGAAACCCATAGATTGCAATAATAACTATCTAAAAAGGTATGAATACCATTTTAATTAGGCTTGATAAGATAAGCTTTAAGGTTCCTCCATCTTCAGGGTAGAGATACTACTGTAGTATGCTCCACTACTGAATTGCCTTAATGGCTTAAGTTATAACACTTGGAGATGCAAAGCAACTAACTTTTCCCCCTCCCCAAACCTAATATTTTAAGGACAGCAGATACCTATATGCCTAATTAGTAGTCAATAATATTTTTCAACATTTTTAAGATGTAAATACCAGTAAGACCCATCAACCCCAATTGAAAGCACTTAAAGCAGACTACCACTATTATCCTTGGCCAAACACATTCAGAGCTAAAGTCAAAGCACTAATTTTTCACAAAATAATCATTTAAGGGGACAAATGGCTGGTGATTGGCAAAAGGTAACTTGACTGGAAAAAAGCAAACAGAACCTGATACTTGACAGTAAATAAAAAGGAAAAAACAAAACATGACAGTCTAGTTTATCTCAAATTTTGGAAGTTTTATCTATTTAATTAAAACTAGTATAGTAGAGAAACAAATCAAGGAAACCATTCATAAACCAGATGACATATACCATTTTTTTCATTCCTTAAAGATAAAAACTTAACAGACACTGAGTGTAAAGTAAAAAACACTAGTAAAACACACTAAACTCAACTTAGGACACACAAGGAAATTATGACAATTAAGTGTGTGAGATATTCTGCTTTCCTCAATTACAACAAACGTGCAAGTTAACTTGGAACCTTAAAAGTCACATAATTAGGCATCCCTGTCCTATATGAGGCAATTACAGATTGCAAAATGGAATTGCAATTGCAGAAGTGTCAACTCCATAAATTTATATTTCACCTTCCATGAACAAAACAACACGGAAGATAAAATAATTAACACTGAATAATTAAGTTTTCCTAATCAGCCCTCAGAAAAGGGACAACAAAAGCACAAGTATGCTTCCAGAGCTCAGCAGACATGCTTTCAGTCCTGCTCCCAGTTTCACACCTGAATGAAGACAAGTCTACCCCATGCCTCAAAAGCAGCCCTCCTCCTACGAGACTTTTCCTGCCATTTCTCTCCATGTTCTCTAGCTGAAGGTACAGATCTGGCCTGTTCTACAACAGGCCCTTGCCATGTCCCTTGCCATACAGGGAAAAATTGCTAGGCCACTCTACATTTTCCAGAACTAAAACAGGCAGACTACAGAAAAGAAAAGAAAAAAAATTACCAAAACAAAACAAACCAACCAAAAAAACCAACCCACAAACAAACCAAAAAAAAACCAACCCACAAACAAACCAAAAAAAAACCAACCCACAAACAAACCAAGCCCCTCCGAACCCCACCCCTTGTTTGATTTGAATGATTCTACTTAATCATTCTTTAAATATTGTTATAACTCCAAATTCTCCAACAGAAGAAACTCCAGAAGTTGTATTCCATAAGAAAGAATTTACTGAACAGTATCAGTTATGTTACAGAGGGAAGGAAACAGGAACATAAGAGGTATCTCTCCATACATATGTAATGCAGTATTTATACAGACGTGTTTACAGTGCCACAATATTTATCTTAGAAAAGGAACTTACAATCCTATCCTTCCAAAGAAACAAGCATGAAAAAGCAGAAGCCCTTTAAGTATTGCCATTGCATAATCTTGTAGTGGGCATATATTTGTTTCAGGAAACAGGGTGTACCAGCTGACCACTCAGTAAACACTACAGGAAAGAGAATGATATGCCAGGAACCTACAGATCCCTATTTACAAGTCAATACAACAAAGTAGGAATGACAGAAAGAAAAGCCACATTTCTGCTGGCCAGAGGTCTTTCTTCCCAACGTGGTCCTTAATGATGAGCACTGACAGAAGGGGAAAGAGATGACCAAGCAGCACAACCTGGAGGAACAGTCTCTGTTACAGTGCTTGCTCCAGTCTCAAGAGTGGAGTTCAGAGCAAAAATAAAATGGAAATTTTCAGAGTTGCCCTGCATCCCAACCTTGTTGATAACTACAGGAAACAAACAGAATTAAATTTCTTTTTTTTTCTTTCTGTTTGTGGAAGCCTAAGCAAGCCAAAGCTATGAGAGAAAAAACAAAGCTTCCCAGTGGGAATCAATGGGATACCTCTCAAAAATTAGTAAAAAATGTCTTTCAATTAAGAGTTCAGTACTTCAAAAATGCATTAAACAGTGAAACTTTCAACTTACTATTGATTAGCAAATATCTTCCAATCCCTGTCTATAGAAGGTCTGTACATGCCATTAAAAAAAAATAAAATATATATATTACTAACCCTGTCCTCACAAAAATGCTGTCTCAATGTCAGTTCTCATTTATTTATATCAGAAATATTAAGAAGTCAACATATCAAAATGATTTTCAGGAACTGTGAAGAAACCAGCCACAAAATACTGCAGATGTGTTTAACTACATCTTGTTTAGAAATATCCCTAAGAGTATTAAATTAAAAAAAAAAAGTGAAAGACAAAGGAGAATATAGGAGGACAATAGTGCTAACATCCTCAGCATGGGTACGATATTACTGATACCCAGAGCAATCAGTGTTACCAGAACAAGGCAGTCTAGCAGACAAATGAAGAGGGAAAACAACCCTCCAGGCTGCATCTGCTTGCCAACTACCAATCCAACTGTTGCTGCCCAAAGGAGAGGAGATTCTATACTGCACAGCAAGGAAGCATTTTTTTTTTTCCTCATTCCCTATCCCATTCAGAATCTACCAAGACAATGGAAGTACGGACCAAGAAGTAAAAACTGCTCCAGTGTCACTATTTACACTTAGTTCTTTTCACTGGCTGCCTGACAAAGTAGTAATTTGGGAACTACCAGAGATGCCACCTATGAACATCTAGATGAATGAGGTCAAGTTCTGCAGATTTTTGTTTTTCAGCTGTGGAAACAATATAGAAAGCACCAAGAGTCATGCAATACTTGCTGAATGATCTTGTAGATGAGGACTGTACTAATTACTGATTCACCACTCTAAGAGGGCTCAAGAGCAAGATACTGCAGTGTATTGTGCTGCTGGAGAGACTACAGAACTCAATTTAAACACAAAAAAACCAACAAAACCAATCTTTTTAAAGGAGCTTCAGTTCCTCTACAGAAGTGTGTATGAAATACTACCGAAAACACAGCAGGTGTGACTTTTGACTCTACTCCCAGAAGACTATCACCTCATAAACCAAAAACCTTTCTGAAACTGCTTTGAGATTTTAAGTAATCCTTCTATTAGAGGAAAAAAATAAATAAAAATATCTACCTCTTTGCTTGCCCTATGGTACTGTTTGTACACAACTTTTAATTATTTTTATTTAGCACTCCACATTGTAACAAAGATAGTTTTAGAACCAAAAGCTCTATCCAGTTGATTTGTAACAAGGTCCAGTTAATATATATTTTTTTCACTGTCACATCTGCTCGTTGCCTAAGCTCAAAATGTGGTGCTATTCCTTTTTTCTAGATTCTCCAGAAAGCAACCAACACAGCTACTGCACAGTTCCTATGGACCACCAGTGCACTTAAACAATGACATGTCCCATGAAAGGACTCCAAGAAAACACAGGGTTTCCTCAAAATCCACCCAAGCAACATTTTTAGGATGAAATTAAACAATTTATGGTGGGTGAGGGTGGTAAAGAGCACCAGCAAGGTGGGGGAACTGGACACTTCCCCTGCCACACTTGTGGTTTTGGATTCCTGGATGACACATGCAGAGCCAGAAGATGAAGCGATGCTTCTGGGATGTTGAACTCCAACAGGATGCTGGGCAGAACTGGTCAAACCAGCCACACAAACATGACTAGTGCCTTGCACATACTACAAAACGTGTGCTGTTCAGGTTATAAAAAGACAAAGCAACAAGCCTCTGACATGGATGAAATCAACTGGCTGTGGAGGAGGCACTGCCAGCTTTTATAACCCTTCATGCAGGAATATGACATGTTAGGAGATTAAAACTGTAGTGAAGCCAGGACCAAGTGATTTTTTTTTCTTGTTAGCATTTCTCTATCTCCACAAAGCATAAGAAGAGGAAAACTTCTTTGAAAAATAGGAAAATGGGACTACAAATAGCTCCTGTTACTGCTAGGACACCACATTGGGTTCACTTTCTGATAAACACTCTCAGAACTATGAACTGGAATTTTCAAAAGCCATGCAACATGAATGAAGCCCAGAACCAAATTCTCAATGCCTTTCCTTGCTGCCATCTGCCCTCCTCAACACAGTGCCCCTCAGCAATGCAACTGGTGGCCGAGGCTACATTTCCACAACTCATGCACACCACCCAAAACTTCCCTTGCAGAAGGCCAAGCTCTCAGGTATCTAACTCCTCTCAGCACACGCTCACTCAGCATTCCCTGCCCACTGGCACAGTGACTACAGGAGAGGAGGAAGTCACCGTGACCTGGTGGCCAGAGATCAACGTGAGCAGAAGTACACGGGGCTCACTGAGATGTCTCAGAAGTGGTGTCTGCCTTACAGCACAAAGTTGGGCCACGCTGATGCTCAACACTGCACTAGAGCCAAAAAGGAAAAACTCTTGTTGACTTTGCAGACTCATGCAGTGTTGAAAAGAATGGGGAAAAATTAATTCTTTACCTTTTATAATATTGCCATTTCATGGTAGCTTTGAAAAGACATGTCTTCTCTTACATAAAAGGACAAGATTAAGTCCAAAAGCCATAATTCTCAAAAAATAAGGATTCATGCTCCCCTTGAATCTAAACAGCATATAAAGTGCTACTGTTGACAACAAGGTCTGCTAGAAACTGCAAATGCCCCTCCATGTTTTGTTGGGGTGTTTGTTGTTGTTTTCTCCCTGTTTTCAACTCGTTTCAGAGGAAAAATTACAGAAGGTTAGCATGTTCCCCCTTTCCCTCCTCAGCAAAACCTTCCCATGATTTTACATAGCAAAATACAAAGCACAAGGCTCGATGTGTTTGATCTGGGTTGGGTTTGGTTTTTTGTTGGTTTTTTCCCCTGAAATTTGTAGATGTGGTTAAATTCCATACACTTAGCGAGACCTAAACACGTACAGATTATTGACCTGAGTTCTGTCACAAGAGAGATGACACTTGCATTCTGATGGGGCAATAAGAAAGGCTGTTCTAAAAGCAACTCTTTGGCTGCCTGCTTGATTGAAATACTGTTTCTCACTTTCATACAGAAGTTAAATCACTTCTAGTTCAGTACAGAAGCAATACAAAAGCATTTCCTTGAAGAATACTTATGTTCTTCAAGAATTTGTTTTCTGAAATTCTGGTACTGCTTGTTCTTTCTGGAATCTCACGTGAAAGAAGGAAAATATAACTGCAGTCTGGATTGTGGTTTCTTTTTCTTTTTTTTTTTCCCCAGTCATTTCAGACATTATTTCAGTATTTACCTGAAGCATTTTACAAGTTAACAGAGCATCAGGTGACTGCTACACTAAGTGATAATTCAAACGTTGCTCAGTTGAAAAGCAACTCTGCTAAACCATTCTACTGCTATGCAATTCTCACCTAGCAGTACATTCAGCACATCAATGCAGCGCTTCAAGATTTGTAAATTAATAAGTTCATCTTAAATAATTGCATTTTAAAGCTTAAAACATCCAACTGAGCCATTTGTTATCCAAAGAACTGAAAACGTTACTACTAGCATCCCACTTTGGTTTCGACTGAGCCGATGAGGGCTGACTTGTGTGGTGGCATTTTCCAGACACTATTAAACTTCCACTCCAAACAGTGTTTGTTCCTTCAGCTACTTCTGCTGAAAAGCTGAATTTCAAAGGTAATTTCAAAAGTATTTCCAAATCGCAGCTGAAAATTTCAATACAACTAAACAGCTACAGGAATAACATTGTTACAGAGAAAGAGGTGAAAAAGTGATTCTGGGGCAGCTACCAATAAAAATGAATCCTTATTTATTTGGGGTGCACAAGCACTGCTAACAGACAGGAGATTACTGTTAAAATAGACTAACTGATCACCATTATGGCTCTTTCATTACGTTGGTGGCAAAGCAGCCTACCACAATAAACTCCTATGCTAAACTCAACGTAGCATTTCTCCTGGTTCACCTTATTGAGCAAAGCAAAGTTGTTTCAGCTGACTTTTCTTCTTTAGATATCTATCGAAATAGAGAACCTGATTTGCAAAAGTGAACATCATCACTCCTCACTAGACATGCACCGTTTGTTTTGGGGGATTTTTTAGACATCTTTGTACTTAACACTTGGAAAATGTTTGTCTGTACACATTGCTGGTTTTCTTCTCCATATCAGTCTACTTTTAGATCACCCAGAAAGAGATGCTACGTAACACAGAAAATAAATACTCCAGGAAAAGCATATATGACTGAAACACAAGATTTCCCTTGTGCTTTCCATCTCAAGCCTGACCATGTTCAGGAAGACATTCTAGAAACCTGAAGGCTGTTTAATCCACTCCCCTCTCGACTTTTTAGCTTTAACTGAATCAGTCACTAAGATTGCCAAGTAGCACAGCCCACTATCTACTAAAAAGGAACCAGTTCAACTCCGCTTCACAGCAACACAAACGTAAGTCTGATACCTATCCAAAGCTTTCCACAAAGATACAATAAAAGCCAGCAGGCAAAAGATAAGGTTTATTTTCACACCTCAGTGTTCCTGTACTCAACCTAGAACAAGTCCCCAGTTTTAAAAGTACAGTAACCAGGTTTTTAAATGACACAAACTTCACCATCTGCTTCCTTTGGTCAATGTTACCTGTGCTTTCAACACAAATAAGCACGGCACCACACAACTCTCAAAAAACACTCCCAAGATCTAAATACCATTCCAATGTGTTACAACTGTATTTTCATAGCCATAAATACTCCATGTGCCATATTACAGTACTGCATGTTAACTTACCATAAGATTACTTAAATCACACACACGCACCCTCAGCTCCAAATCTTTAGAAAATCCCAGCAGCCTTGAGACATTTGCATATGAGTTTATTTTCCCTATTCAGCCCATCAAAAAATACTTTCTCAGGAAAGGAAATGACAATAATGAATCCATTGGTTCAACTTTCTGAGAAACTGCACTTTAATAAATGTAGAGAGTAAAAATCATGGCAGTACGATTCCTCTCTTACTTTATTAGGGAGAGTTCAGCAACTTGTTAAATCCAAACAACAATCCACTAAGACAGGGCAGAGCATGTATTTACAGTTCAAATTACCTGTTTATCAAGTAAAGACTTTTGGCAGACATGTACTGCTCAAAATAACAGGGAAGAAAGAGGAAAAGTTAAAAAAAAAAAAAAAAGAAGAAAAAAAATTCACTCCCAAACCAGGAGACTTAAAGTTCACCTGTCAAACGTAAGAAGACAAATGTTTGTTTTAACAATTAATAGTTTAAAGCCTTTTTTTAACCACTGAAACTGGAATATGTAGGGTTGGTTTACTCATGTAAGCCCTCTGGTCCAAATTCAGACAGAATTAGCAAAAAATGCTACTTTAAAACGGAGAGAAGTAAGAGCTTTAAACTGGAACTGCTCATTCACAAACCATGAAATTATTAGTGCAAGGCTGTGTTACTTATCTCTTCTGTATCAGAACAATGAATTGCTAAGTTAGTATCAAGCAAAGCTGAAGGTGCAGTGCTCTTCATTGAGTATGTCACATCCTGGTACTAAACCAAGATTTTAAATCTTTTGCCCTTGAAAATAATCCTGCCTTGCCTGGCTGGCCTGATACACACTACAGTTTTACAGCTAAATCTGCAATTTCACAGCAGTTTAATAAACTTGAAGAACAATGCAAAAAGCAGTGAGCTTTGTCAACTGGCAAGTCAACTGGCTTATATTTAAAGTGATAAATCCTTCCAAATTATCTGCAGTGAGCCTGATCCCACCAAAGAGGACGTAACCTCACCTACAGCAAAGAAAATGTGCTATTATTGAAAACATCTTCTTTATATCTTCAAAAGGGGGTTAATGAATCCAAATAATTGGTATTTCATGGGGCAGAGGACTCCTCAATAGAGTATGGAAGAAATTAAAACCGAATACATTTGGTATACAAGGCAGTTATTAAGAAACAGTTTAAATTTACAAGTACTAATGAAGGGTAGCAAGTACAGGATAATTAAGAGGAGCACATTCCCTCCATGCTACTAGTAGTGAATATAACGCTCCACTGCTGTAAGAAAGTTGTGCAGCAAAGCTCTCCGATTAAACGATCGTGGGGTTTTTACTTGCTCATCTAGTATTACTTGAACACTGCTGGGTTTTGTCATTCTAAGGTTAAAGCTGTTTCAGAAAAATCTAGAGACCAGAATGAGCAACTCTAATTGTGCAAGATGAATTTCTTTATTTTGAAACGCATTCTTGTTTGACACTGAAATGTCCACGACCCTATTTCAGTAGCTGAAGGCACACAAGCCTCCACCACGAGAAGCAATTTTTTTTTCCTATTTCATTTTAGGTATAATCAATATTGGAAAATCATTTTAAAGCAAGCAGTTATTCACATTAGAAATTAACATCTCTTGCATTTTTAAGGTGTGGTAGGTCAATTCTTTCCTTAAAAAGAAAATAAAATAAAAATATAGGCCCGGTCTTCTACTGTTTCATACAAAACACAACGCTGAACTCTACACAAAACAGAGGAATGACTTCAGAATGCAGAGCAGCACTACCAATGATTTTCTTGCTGACAAGCCTGCAGACAGCGAGAGAAGGCCCGCGTTCCGGTCAGTCATTACATGCCACAGGTTTTCAGCTAGAAGCTCAATTACAAGGTCTAGGTCTTAAAATCTTCAAAAATTATTCTGTATTCCAGTGAGTGAAACTGCCATCGGTACACACACGTTGTGCCAAATAAAACGTGATTGTTCAGCCCTGCAATTACCTGTACAACAGCCTCCCTGAACGTCAAAGAATTATGCTGTTTTAAATGGAAAAGGAAGCAGGACCTTTTCCTTTAAAAAAGTCCCCCTCAAAAATCTCTCTCTGATCTTACAATACAAAATACAATTACTTACATTATGACCTATAATTAGAAACGTATTGTTCCAAAAAATACAGACCATTAAGTGAAAGCATGTGGCTACTCACCTACAGTATACCAACTTGCATCTGTCAGCTTGCTGATAACAGCTTCTTGAAAGGATCCATCGGGCATTTTGGTTTCAACCATTGCACCAACCTGTAAAAAAAGAGTGTCTCAAGGTTACCTCTAATCCCAAACTCATATAATGGAAAAAAACCACATGCAGGCATTAATTCTTTCAGCAAGCTCCATTTACTTTTTAACAGACTGATTTTAACTTAAGTGCTACTTTGTAAAATTTAGTTAACTTAGCTGGTAAGAATAAAGGTCCTTAAGTATGAAGGCTCAACTGCAAGCAGACATGACTTACATTGGCACAAGAAATGAGAGAAGGCTAATTGGAAATAAATACTCAACTATTCAAAGCATTTATTACTACTCATACGCATGCAATTACTACTATTACACTTCAAACACTGTTATACTATGAGAATTTCAGTAGCACCCTACAACATGCATTACTGCTCCTGCAGTAACTACAGAAAAGAAGACAAATACAAAAAAAAAAAAAAAGAGATGATCTCTTCTGAAGAGCTCTATTTTCATTCAGTGTTTTATAAGTTGTGTGTTTTAGAAGACAACTGTTACGTATCATAAAAATACAAATCACCACATAGTTTTATATAAAATACATCAACTATTTTAAAAGACAGTCAGAGCAATCATATTTACTATTGTCTAACTGACATGAACAGCTTCATAATCAAGTTCTTAATTACTTATAAGAAGTTTCAAAGTTTCATTACATGTAAGAAGTTTTGTGTCTTATAAGATACAAAAATCACTGTGCATACAGAACGGCACGTGAAGTACATTACACATAGAAGCATAAACAGCCTCTAAAAGCTACAAGAGTTAAGACTAATGACTCAGAATCAATCTGATCTATAGCAATGAGCCTCCTGTTGATCTGTAGAACAGGAATCCACCTAAAATGCACAAAAATATAGAATTTTACAAATTAATTACGTGATGACAACAACAACAACAAAAAAAGCAGGCATGCAATAAACATACTCTTAGAGGTCCTTTCACTTGGTCATCTTGCACTAACTGAGTCGAGTTATCCCCCTTCAGGACCACCTGAAAGATATTAATAAACTTTTAAATATGGATCTTATTTTCAGTAGCATACCAAAAGTAAATGAAACTGTATTCTTACTAATAATTTCGGAAGATGAGATCTTCTATGAAACGGACTCAAAGATTATTGAGCACAAACCACTTGGTATGGATGGTTTTACCCAAAGGAAGCCCCAAGCATCATACTTAATATTTAATCTGAAACATGGTAATTCAAAGAACAGGGCAGATCAAACATCAGCCATTGCAAGGCAAAGAAAATATGTTTTGACGTGAGTTTGATGCAATCCAGGGCATACCTGGAATTGAGCTTCCAGATCAGAAGATTAAACAGGTTGGGGTTTTTCCCCCCCCCTTTCTCTGTACTTCAGCTGTAGCACTTTATTGACAGCACAGCAAGTACTACACTACAACCCAAACAAAAAGCTCTCTTTATTAAATATGTATCAAAAAATGATCAAACTGACCAAAATACCACCATTTCTACTACCTTGAGCAAGTTTTCATGGTAAAGAATCCTACACTTGAGAAGGTAACACTGATGAGACAGAGTGAATATGAGCCTATACAATATCAATTCTTGAGTTTACAGGGACTCAGTTTAGAAACATAAAAGATGAGTATTCAGACAACACCACTGTTAAGTGATTCACTGACATTAGCTATAGCACCTATGGTGTTTTAATAAAAAATAAAAATCAAAATTCCTAATTCTTTCCAGGAATCAAAAGTTCCAGGAGCTTCCTTTCCACCTACAAAGATGGCCAGGTTTCTGGTTTCCCCAGTTATACTCCACACTGTAGCTGTGTTTATAAATATAACACCAGTGACATGCTAAAAGACTGCTGGTGTTAAGTTAATAATGCACTTTATGCCATTTTTATTTAATTTTTTATAGCAGTATTGAGAGGAACACAGGTTGTCCTGCTGCTCAGGAAAAGACACTGGGTTTTTTTGGACTCCCTGCACTCTTGGCAAGCGTGCCGGGGTGTGCCTACATGCTCCTAATTACAATATCAGGCTTTGCTTGTTAGAACTTCAATGGTTATAACTGAGATATAGTGACAGGAATTTCCACCAAGTCACAGAGGCCTCATATACTTCCAACTCTTATCATGGAGTGATAAAGCCTGTGATTCTAACGAGAAAAAGAAACTCAAGCCTATTAACAGTCTAAATACTTTACCAGACCAAAGCTAGAGATAGAAAATCAAGGATCCCAGACCACGAAGTGCAGCATGCTGCTTCCTACGGAGCTTCTCATTAACACAGGTCTCAAACAACATCACAAATACCTGTAATATTTGCAAGCTGAAACACAGTAAGTTCCACCTCAACACGAGGAAAAACTTCTTCCCTATGAGAGTGACAGAGCCTGGAACAGGCTGCCCAGAGAGGCTGTGGAGTCTCCTTCTCTGGAGACTTTCAAGACCCACCTGGATCTCTTCCTGTGTGGCCTGCCCTGGGTGTTCCTGCTCCAGCATGGAGGTTGGACTCCTATTATCTCCAGAGGTTCCTTCCAACCCCTACCATTCTATGATTCTATGATCTACAAGCACTCATTAAGAACAGGGGAGAAGACAACTCCAGCATCTTAATTGCTGGGGTTTTTCTATTCGTGGAAAGCACTCTGATAAAGTGGTATGATTTACATATGTAACTGAAGAGGTTGATAGCTTGTTCTACTTGACCTAAGCATTAAAGCACACAAAACTTAGCTGCCTAGTTATAAAGAGAAGCATTTGCCTCTATTTGTTAGGGAGTTTTGGCTCAATGATGCCTTATTTACACATCATGGACAGCAGACAGGAAAGTAGGAAGTGGGAAGATTTTGCCAAAACAAAGCAGAAGAACAATTTCTATATTTAATTTGAATTCTTAAGTTTTATTTAACTATGTTTTATTCTTGTTTTCCCATAGTAGCTTTTACAACAATACTACAACACCAAAATAATGGCTTTCTTTTTTTGGTTGTTTTGGCATAAGATCCGTAAACGTGAATAAGGATTTTGTGCCAGTAACATCCATGTGTAGAAACTTAGCTACAGGCAGAGCACGCTGTTGATGAAGCAGCAGCAAGATGCTCAAAACTTAACAGATGTTACCCTGGACGGCCCTAAAATCTGGTCTAAGAAACTAATTATTGCCATCTTTTCTTCCATTGCTTTATTTTGGCACTGCCTCTTAAGTTGAGAGCTGCAAAACTGAGAATGTCAGTTGGAATGAGATGGAACTTTAGCCTTCTGAGAAGGAACTTTAGCTTCTGAGAAGGTTGCTCTTATTCCTTATTACTCATATAAAGTTGTAATCCTCCATTTATGACATCAAAACTGACTGCTGTGAAACTGATGCGTTCACACACAGAAGGCAAGCACGATCAGGAAAGAAGTAGCAAGAATAGACAAGTTTAAAGCTCATTCTCGTTCCAGCATCCTCCTAAAAATATAAAAAACCACCCCCCCCGCAAAAAAAAAGAACAAAGGAAAACAAAAAACCCCCCCAAACTCAACACCAAAATACGAAAAACAGCATCCAAGCGTTCTTTAAAACTCATCTAGTGAGGTGATGAACACTTCTCAGTTTTCAGGACTACGATCTTCTCTGACAGCCCTTTCCAAGCAGTGCTTTCATAAAGATCAGCAGCCACCTCAGTACACTACCTTGACTTTCACAAGCCTTTTCACTGTCTTAATCTTTGCCTCACAGAAGGCACCACGGTACTTGGCACTGACATCAGTTCCCACTGTCAGGTAGGCAGGCTCATCTGCTGCCTATTGAGAAACAAAACAAAACAAAAATAAGCACAAAGTTTAGTTGTTCCTATTTATTTTTTACAGCCACATCATTACGTATTTAGGGTTATCCTTAAAACTTTCAGACCTACTGACTTTTAAGCAATGCACAATGTCTGTACTCAGAACTGCAATTGGATTGTTCTTGCAAAGGAAGAAAAAAAAAAAAAAGGAAAACAAAAGCAAAAAGAAAGCAACAAACAAGTTACAGGAAGTTTTGTTTTACCAGTGATGTTGATCCCTGCTTCTGACCGACCCCCCCCCCCCCAACCCCCCCCCCCCTCCCCCCTCCCACCCACAACACATATAACGAAGACAAAACTACTGCGTTCGCACCCACAATA
>WTSP01014917.1:13323-40380 GCA_025331215.1 Actenoides lindsayi | reverse complement strand
GAGATTGACTTCTTTTTTTTTTTTTTTTTTTTTTTTTTTTTGTATGAAATAACAATAAATCAAAGGGAATTCCAGTTTCATTCTCCTAAAGCTGATGTCATGAAATCCCTTCATATGGAACAGTGTAGCTAGTCTGATTCCACGTACATTAGCAGTAGAAAATGTGAATTTGAGGGGAATTTTGACACAGGTGTTATAAATTCTTATTCTATTGAAGATTTAATCGAACGAATTATGAAGGCATTTACTCTTTACCTTCCCAAAAGTTGCAGCACAAGCAGGTTCCAGCTTCTCTTTCCTGCAGAAGTCTAAATAATGTGCATAAAGAATGCATCTTGGTAAACAAACTCCTTCACAGACAATGTAGTTTTCTTCCAGCCTGCACAGAGAAAGAAACTGATAGAGTAGGAAGCAACATGCCATGTCTCCCAATTTCATTTTCATCCTTGTTTTTGGTATTGCCCTCTTTTTTTTTTTTTTTTTTTATTTTACTGAAGAATTCCACAAGAGCACACAAAGGACTTCCTCCTGAATATGACAGGCACTACAGAGCAAGTCCATGCTTGGTGCTTAGGTTAGTTGCAGAATATGGAAAACATGGGGATGGGTCATTTTCCTTGAGTCTTTTTCAATGTCTTGACTTTTTTGCTTTATAAAAATAATAACATGATCTTCACCTAAAAGCCAGCCTTGCTCTGAAAATAAGAGCACTAACTAGACTATAAAAGACTTGGGTTTAAGTCTGTCCTTGGAATAGAGCAGGGGCTTGAACTTCCAACTTCAGACCCACTCTAGCACCCGGGCTAAGGTCTCTTTTCTTCCTACATTTGTTTTTTAATTTCTACGCTGGACCTAAGACTGTTTCTTAAATATATCGTATTGAAAAGCAAAAAACTGGTTTTTTCTGAAGGGAGTGTAGCTTCCCAATCAGTTTACAGAACACCAGTGCCTAGTGATGGTCATTAAAGTAAAATTTTAAAAACTGAAATAAAAAAATGGTTGTTTTCCCTTGACTAGAACCCTTGGTGACAGATGGGTATTTCACTGTTGTCCTGTTTCTTTTCTTTATCAGTTTACATTATTTGCTACTCCTGGGATTATGTGCAATAAATTTATTTCTCAAATTACACGAATCTGTAAGAAAATACTGTGTAGTAAAAGCTGCACACTGAATAATTTTGCACTGACTCACCAGACTCAAACCCCTACAATTTACGCTCAGAAGTCAGATGTAAACTAGACTAAGAAACTGGATAATTTGGATTGTTCTTATTTTTCAGTTTGAAGAAAAAAACCCTAGATTCACAGCCTGCATTTGGTAACTAAGTTCCCATCTAATTCAGCAGCACTCCTTGCTAATTTCAAGTGTACTTTAATAGAAACATTTCTCAATTAGTGTCTGCAGAATTTGACCTCTAATTTGGTTAATTTTTGCCCAGATAAAATGAAGTAAAATTAGGGCTTCTGTGGATGATATAATAAATGCAAAAAAAATACATTATAAGGTAGCGAAAATCTAACAGTCACAGCCTTTAAGGATAATTAAAATATCCATTCACAAATGTAAGCAATGTTTCATTACTATTTTTTTCGATACATTTCATCAATAGCCACATACAGTGAGACTCTGACAGATTTCTGTCAACTGCTAAACCTCTGCTAATTAAAAAAAAAAAAAATTTAAAAAAAAATTGGGAGTGGATGTCCTTATTTTGTAGACGAGGTTTATTAAAATAAATAAATAAATAAATAAATAAACAACTAATCAACCATCCCACAACCCCACAAATGACAAATATTTCTAAAAGAGCTGCGAGATGTGACTCTCTTTGCCGGCTCAGCTTTAAAGAAACATCCCTTCGGACCTGACGGACACATCGTCTCGGTGCCACCGGAGGCAGCGCAGGGAAGAAGCCGCGGGGTGCCCCAGTGGCTCCTGGCGCGGGGACTCTGCCTCCACCGCCGGTCCCACAGCACGGCCGCCCCGGGGCAGGGGCGGGCAGCGGGGTCCTGCCTCTGCCGCCGGAGCCCTACCATTGCAGGGTGAGCTGCGTCTGCTTCTTCTTGTCCTTCATGATCTGGGTGATGCTCTTCTTCGCAGACGGGCTCGGGTCCGCGGCTTTTAGTGCGCCGTCGCGAGCGTCTGCATCCTCTTCTTCCGAAGAGAGGGCTTCGCTGTTAAAGCGCGTTTCTGAGCGCCAAGGCGGGGACAAGAGAAACCCAAGGGCATCGTTACGGTCAGGCAGCACGCCGCACGCCGCCTCTTCCCGACGCCACTGCCGTTTAACCGGCCGCCCTGCCCGCCGTCCCAGCCGGATCCCGAGCAGCAGCGACGGTTCGGGCACCTCCCGCGCCTCGCCCTGGCCGCCCGCACCCGCCCTGGCCGCCGGCTGACAAGGGAACGCTGCCGCCACCCTGTTTCTTACCTGACTTGATACCGGAGGGGAGCGCCGGCTCCGGGAGCCCCCTCTCGGCGCCCGCCGCGGCGCACAGCCCCTCCTCGGAGTAGGGCAGCAAGCCTCGCCCCACCGAGTCGGCGTAGCAATCCTCCTGCGCGGCGGAGGACACTGCCTGAGCGGCCGGGAGGTGCAGGAAGGCGTCCTCTTGCTCGGGTCCCCTGGCCATGCTCCTCACTGGCGCCTGCTTTGCTTCGCCGCGGCGCGGGCGGCGCCCATGGGCGGCGGCAGGGGACGGGACGGGGCGGGCGCGGTGGCGGCGGCCGTTTGTGCGGGGCGCTGGCACCTCGGTGGGAGACGGTGTCAAGCGCCGACGCCGGCAGCGTGAAGGGGAGGAGAGGCGAGGCGGGGGCGGCGTGGGACAGGTGTGCCCTACGGCGCCTTCCAGGGAGGCTGCATGGCTGCTTCGCGGGCAGAGGCGGCCGGGCCCGCGGACGCCACCCCCTCCTCACGGCAGCTCTCCCGCACCCGCGGAACGATGAGGTCCTGGAGGTCGCTGTCGGGCCGCAGCGGGGAGGTCGCTCCGTCCGTGCTTTCAGCCTCCCCGCCCGCCGCGGTGCTCAGTCAGGCTGGTTGCGCCTGGTCGGAAGGGGACGAGGCACTACTGGAGGCCCGGGAAGTTGAGAGGAGCCGTTCCAGAGCCGATCTGCTGGGGGACTTAATGATTAACTCCCGCCAGCCGTAGCTCTCGTTCTGTGCCGGAGCAGCAGCTCCCGGCCCACCGCCCCGCCACGGCGAAGGCAAGGGGGAGGCCGCGGGGGCTCCCGCATCCTTTTCGGATGAGGGCGAGGGGCTCCCGATGGGCGCTCTGCTTCTCGCAGCAGCCTCTCGGCAGCCCCAAGGCCAAGAGGGGGAGCCGGCCGTGGCTGGCAGGCCGCGGGATCCTCTTGGGCACCGTCTGTTGCTGTCAGCGTTTTGTTATTTCCCAGTGTAGTTTTGTGGGTGTTGGAACAAAACATCTTGATTTTGTACAAATAAATCATATTGATCTGGCAGACGTGTCTTTGCTTTGCTCCATTTCAGCATGCTGAGAGAAAGGGCAGGGGACAGTCACAGAAAGATGGTAACTGCTTTTTCCAGAGAACGAAGGTGTCAGTAAGATGGAAAACGAGCCTGATCACTGCAACATCCATTTCTTTAATATGTCCTCATTAAAGCAAAATCTTGGGAGTTGTGCTCCTCTTGGATAAGGACTGGGAAATTGTAGTATGGCTTGTGGTGGCAAGAAGCCCTGAAATGCTATATCAGATGAATGTTAGAGGCATTCTTCTAGCCATTAATTAGTGTTGGGCTGTCACAGACACACAGCTCGCAAAGAGCTGTTCCTTCTCTCTTCCAAGCTTCTGTGGCACCTCAAGTCATTGTCAAGTGGTGCAAAAGTCACGTCAAGCCACCAGTGGTACAAACCAGCAGAAATTACTACTTCCACTCTTGAACAGATATGTTACCAGAGCAGCTATCAGCTGTTGCATTCATATTTGAACAAAACCCCAGGTATGTCCATATCTGACAAAAGGCCCAAAACCACATCATAAGTACAAGTGACAGACTTCAGAAATTAGAAGACCTGTGAGAGAGTCCCAGAGTAAAAAATGGCACTTAGAACTTTCTGCTACTTCTATTTACACCTCTTCCCTTAACTGTGTAAAATATATTTCTTTCCCTCCTGGTTATTCTTTTCAAGTATTTCTTCACTGCTCCCAGGCTCTCTTCTTACTTCACATGTGATGCTATACATGTCCATATGCCTGTGTCTATATATGACTTTGTCCATGCATCAGTTCCTAGCATAACTGAGGCAGTTCAGCTTCTGCTTTCAATAGCTTTGTTTTGAGGTTACAGTAAAATCGCATTTGACCCTCTGGCTTCTCTGTGAATTTTGGCTGATCCGAGTACTTCAGAATTTGGCTCATGAGGATCAGTATTTCTACAGCATAATAAAACTGCCCAGCTAGTAGTTGTTGCAATGAATATTTTGTGAGCAAAATCCAATCTGGCATTGTCTTTTTGGTAATAAGGAGATAAATGTAGTTAGTTGTAACGCAAGAGCAGGATATTCCTTTGCAATGATGTCAGAATGTTGTCAGGGATGCTGATGAATTTTAGCCATCGACAATACTAAGCTTAACAGAATCAGGGGTCCAGTCCAGGGACCAGCTAGTTCCCATCCTGGGGCAACAACCATTTGTAGCCCCTTCCCATCCCTTCTGAGGGCTAGACACAGATTTAATTAGCTTTAGCAAAAATTGATGATGATTTTAAATGCTTTTTCAGTAAACAGAACTTCTCCTTGGACCTAGTAACCTTTTATGGCTCATACAAACCGTTCCCTATTGTTCTTTCAAAGCCAGAGGAAGATTGTTCTGTGACGTTACCAGCTTTATATAAAATGAAGCTTATGTTTGCAGTAGTAAAGAAAGAAAAGCCAGTGCTCCTAAGTAAACTTATAGTGTTTTCAGCATGCACAAGAACAGGTACATCATCCAGTGCCAATATGTGAGCAAATATATCTACTCTGTACTTAACAGAAATAAGGATTTAAAAAAAAAAAAGTAATATAAAATAAATTGAATAGAAAAAAATTTCTTCTGACAGGAGACAGACAATACTCCTTAATGAACTCAAATTGTTTAAAAAATATTAATTCATTGGCAGTTAAAGTAATTTATAGGACAGAAAGATTAATCCTGGCAAGCAAAGGGAAATTGTGGTGTTTGAACAGTTCGCTCATGTAGCAATAAAACAGACAAATGCTTTTGCTTCATAGAAAATAGTTTTCTGTAGTTGAAGGTTGGTGCTGTGTCTGTTTGCAAAGTCCCAGGGACTGCTACTCATCTGAGCCAGCCTATGACTCTTGTCATTATGGGACTGTCCCTCCTATCGATAGCAGTGCTGTAGGTGTGCTTGGCAATGTGGGAATAGAGTCTTCAATTTCAGTATCTTATCCTCTGCCATGTGTTCCTACTGATGCTCTTGAAATTTTTGCTTATTCAGTCTCATTTTCACGGTCACGAACTATAGTGCTGAAAGACGTGATGGACTTGCAGAGATCACCTTGTCCATCCCATCCCCTCCAGTGGAAACAATGCAGGATTACAGACAGGTATCGTTAACCTGTATGATTCCCCAAACTGTTTTCCTCACTTGTTCTCCTGTTATGGAGCATTACATCATACCCAGATCATCTGTCAATGAAAAAAGTTTATTAGTGTCAAACAATCCCCCTTCGGCTTGTGCCCATTGCCTCATTTTTCCATGTAAGAACATGATTACTTTTCTTCTATTTTCATCACTTTTTCAGTATTTGAGGACTGTTGTCATGTCTCCTCTCTGACTCCCTGCCAAAAACAGACAAAAAGCCCAGGGAGTTGTCCACAGGTTTGCAGTCTCAAGCAATTTTCTTTGCCACTTGACAATTTTCTTTATAACTTCCTTAAAAATCATGATTTCTTCATACTTTTGGAACTAAAACAATTGTCCTATCTTTGGTCTTCATCTTCTATCTTACTTATTTCATCCCTCACTAACTTCTTTCAGGCTATTCCTGCTTCCATCCTGTTCCTACCGTTCTCTTTGTATCATGTTGCTTCTGTTTTGAAGTCCACTTACCAGTCTGTTGAGCCAGACTTCAACTCTGCTTTCTGTGACACCTTTGCTATTATTTTTGTTTATTTGCCTGACTTTCCTAGAGCCTTTGCCTCACTAAAGCATTCTGAAGTACCTATTCCAGCATAAGGAAATCATCATGAGTCCTCCTTCTGTTTACAGGACCTTAAATGTCAGAAATTCTTACATCAGCCTACTGAAGGTGTTGATTTGAGGTATCTGAAGAGGTCTCTTCAAAAATAACTAGCACACTGTGTACATGCCTTTTTACCTCAAGGAGTTAATTCCTAGTTTTCTGTTGTTTGATGTAATCTCAGCAGCATTCATCCTGATGGAAAGGTCATACTTCATATAAACATAACATACTGCTTTCATTATGGCTTAGCATTCTTATCCTTGTTCTCTTTTTCAAGGCTAGTACCACTGCTGGAAAAGTGCTCTGAGTCCTTTTTAACAAACACCTCTGAGCCGCAAACTCAAAATTTTCAAAAGGGACTCCATGTGAGAAACAAATATTTGGCACCTAACTCAGGTTTTAAGCTCTTGTCCATCTATCACCTCAATGTACTTAGAAGAATGGACTCTTGGACTAACCCTTATGCAGCAGGAACTGCTTTTCTTCCTGCACTGTGCATGAATCAGCACAGAGAAATCTAACAAGTACTGCAGCAGATGGGGAGAATATCCCTGGACTTCCATTGAATACACATAGATGTTCTGGAGATGTCTTAGAAGTCAAAGAAGCAGTAATTTTAGTGCAAGATAATTCATATTTTGCCTAAAATGCATATATATCTATGCTAGTAATGCCATAAGAAAGAAAAGCCTTTCCCAGAGGCTAAATCTGTATCTTATTTGTGTTTCGAACACTTGCTGTCACAGCTGAGAAGAGATAGATTTCAGGTTTCCCAGAAATCTGGGAACACAGCTCTCATGGTGTATTAGTCAGGAGGCTGGTATCTTCTGAGCCCTGCCTTAGCCACGGGAATGGGAAACACTGTTTCAGCACTAGAATCAAACAGTACTATCCACTGCTGAAAAGTTGGGACATGAGGCATGGGAAGCTCAGGTAGTTTGTGTTGGCCTGGGATATAATTTTCTTTTTCTCATCATTAACTCCACATTTGAGCTCTTGGTGACTTTATTTTTTTGGTACAAACTGCAGTATGAAGTGAGCAAGATGTCATTGGGACCTCCCTGTCCTCTTTTTCCGTTCCTGGGATTAAGAGATTGACTATCCCAGAACACAACCTCTCTCTATCTCAGTCCTCTTTTGATCTACAAACCGTCTTTGAGAGGCAATTCTGTGTGCTCCAACTCTTTGCTGGAGCAAAGAAGGGACACCAGATACTACAGCAGGTGAAGGATAATCCTACCCCATGTTTAAGCAACCTGTTGCTGGAGTGGATAGTCCACCCAAGATGTATGATCTCAGTCTTTGGGAGACAGAAGGGAGGGGGCAGATTCAGAGCTTGGATAACTGGAGCCATAAGTGCCATGGACATTACAGCTTTGATAGTGCCTAGGAATTTCTGTTATCCTTTTGTGGTGTGATCCTATCAATATTGCTTATTAGTGAGTGAAATCTAAATTATGAAGTAGAACTTTTAAAACATATATCCACATATATCTGTCTCTTTATATTTTTCTTATTCAGAAATTACACTTGTATATGTATGTGTGGATATATATTTTATATATATACATAATTGCAATCATTGCCCAGAGAGTTAGCAGATGACCCATCCCTGGAAACATTCAAGGTCAGGTTGAACAAAGCTTTGATTAACCTGATCTAGTTGAAATTATCCCTGCACACTGCAGGGGAATTGGACTAGATGACCTTTAAAAGTTCTTTCCAACCCAACCCATTCTATGATTTTTCTCTGAAGCATGGGCTACCTCTTGTCTAACTTTGCCTCAGAGTTAGTTTTCTGAGTCTAATCTGGTCACCTCAGTCTCCTATTACAGTCAGTGGAGAAGAAGAGGTGACTCTCAGGGATAATTCATACCAGCATATTGTCCACTGAAACAAGTCATCCTCTTGCAAATGTGTTTCTCTTCCTTGTTTGTACTGAGAGTCTAGGAAGTCTTGCTTAGTTTTAGGTGAATTTTGTAATGGTGTAATCCCACCAAATTTCAACAGATTCAGCCTGGAGTAAATGTTCAGCTGTATGTTCTCTGTAGCACAACAGGATTATTTTTCAATAGTTTATACATGAAATATCTTTTATATCAGCACTCAGGTATTGCACCATAACACCTTGATGAAATGTTCCTTTTTCTTGTCAACACAGCACATGAAACAAAATCTTTTCAACCTTATTTCTACCAGTGTGACTTGCCAGTAACAACAATCTACTGGAGTGATTCTCTGTGTTGAACTGAAAAAGGTTTGGAAGAGAAATGCAGCAACAGAAATACAATTTGTTATTGATCTGTTCCTGTGTAACTTTACTGTGCTTAGGTAAGTGTTGGAAACTGTTTCACCTCATATCCTCCCCAGAATGAACTATGCAGAACCTCTTGTGTGGTACTGATATCAGGACTATTTGGTAGACTCTAACACCTATTTCTTTTCAAATATGCTGACCGTACAATAACAGTACATTATAGTACATACCAATATTCCACAAGGAAATCATAATTTCTCATTATTGTCAGTGTTTGTCATTCTCCCTGCCTTGACATGGCATGAATCTACCTCTTTCTGAAGCTCCATTTCTGGTTTCCTGTGACTCATTACAAGGAATATTTTTAACTACCAATAAATCAAAACAACCCTGTTTTTCTTTTTTTTTTTTTTTTTTTTTTTTTTTTCTGGTCCATGCCCCATCTCAGTGTTTACTTTTTGAGAGTATTTTACTTATGAAAAAAAAAAAAAAAAGAAAAAAAAAAATTGATGCACTAAGCTAAAAGACCCTGTGCATTTCACCCTGTCACTGTTGGCATTTATTGAAAGGATATAACCAGAAATAAGTTTTTAATCACACAAATTTCTTTACAGAATTATCTATCTATGAACTAAAGTGGCAAAGCATTGAAGCATCCTCCATAATCTCAGATTTCTTGCTTCCAATAGTTATCTAATTATTCCTTTTGATAAACTAATTGTAATGATTGCTTTAGATCATCACTCAGTATAAGAAAAAATTATTTGCCTTTACATGTTTACTGCAGCTTTTTTCTGAGCTCTTCTCAAGGTGCTTATACCTCAGCAATGTTGTCTAAATAAATTCTCTAAAGAATTTGTTTAGTTCTGGTGTCTCAAGTCACTGGTTGTGTGAATGCAACTAAATGAAACATTAGAAAAAATGAAGAGTAAGTAAAAGGAGAGCCCTCAAAGTTTTTGCACTTCTTCATTATATTTCTCTTCTACTGCAGAGGAGGATGCTCATATTATCCATTGCTTCCAAACAGTGCTGTGGCTTTTCTGAAGCTTGAGGAAAAAGGAGGTGGGGAGAGATGCAAAGGAGGGCAGGAGATCCATCATGTAAGGAAATGTCCATCCTTACCTGTGGGGCCAGGGACTTCTGCTCTCAGTAGGGAAGGAGCACCCTCCACTGCCCATCAAGGCCAGCTTTGCAGCACGTGTGTGCTACCTGCACTGGTGCCTTTTGCCCTCAGCATGCTCCGTGAGCCCTGCTGCTAGTCCTGATGCTGTAAAATCACACTAATGTCAGCATAAGATACCCAAGGGGACAGCCTTACAGCTCTGTGCTGTGCATGTGTGTGTGTGTGTGTGTCTGCACAAAAATACCACAACAAACTGATTATCCAAAGAATGCTATTGCCCCCATGCTTGACTAGCCCCACCTTATTTTTTTTTTAAGTTCCCAGTGGCTTATTATCAATTTCACAGCCTGTATTATATCACCCTGAACTTTCTGAGTTTGTTTTCATAATGCTGTAAATCTTCTTCCAGCCTGGTGCTGAAAAGGTTCATAAACCTTGTCCTGACAATAGCTGCATAAGCAGTGCCAGATCCGTGAAAACAGAGGTCTCTCTGACAAGTTAACTCAGCATGGAAGCTTAGGGTTCCCTTTGCAAAGAACAAATGCTGGCATCCAGTAGATGGTGATGTTTAATAATGTATTTCCTGCTCCGTCTCCAGATGATAAAGCCAGACATACCCATCTATCTCTTTACATTTGGATATTTTACTTACTTCTTGTTCTTATTACCTTTAAATAAATCTCCATTCTGCTTTGCATAGAAGCGGACACTTCTGTTTTTCTGCCCAAAGAGAAAACTTCAGTATAAATAAATAAATATTATATATCTGTATTACGTTAACCCCTTCACAGTTCACATATCTCCATCATCTACAAACACAGGGAGACTCTACAGTCTCTAGGTACTCAAGGTAAACTGCAGGTGGGGACTTTATAGTCTGACCTTATGTAGCTACATGGAAGTATAAATTTCCCATGCTTACCTCTCTCTCAAGTTGATGTTAGACAGTTATCTCAGGTGGCTTATCTTGATTTTAAACCACCATTATTCAGTATGTATTCTTTTTACCTTTGCCAAAATGGGAGAAAATGCTTGTATTCATATAAGTACATGCTCCTAAAAGCTTGCAGACTGAACAGCCACTTCACCATTCATATATTTGCTCTGTGCTTTGGCAGTCAGCATCCAGGACAAGAAAAGTAAGGAGTTTTTCACTGGGCAGCTATCCAAACATCTCCAGTTTCCCTGTGAATGATCCAAGAATAGAGCTGAGGTTAGAGAATATGTTCACCCTTGAAGAAGTGGCTTTGAGAGTTTCTGCAGATACTCCAGGCAGCTCTATTAGCAACACTTGTTCTTGTATACCTAGCCTATCTGCAAATAGCTGCTAAATAGGTGTTTACAGAAGTAAATTACTAAAGTCAAGGAACTATTCTTTTTATGTAAAGCTGAGTCCTAAAGGCTCTACCACCAGTTGAGTACAACTCCCTAAAATGCTGCATTCACAGACAGCTGAAAAGGGGTTGTTTTCCCCTTCTGTATCTCTCTGTCCACCCTATTCCTGGCCACTCATTCCCACTGCTAACCCTGTGCCGGCTTCAGCACTTGTCACACACTCCTGTGTCAGTTTAATTCACTGAAATATCAGAAAACAAGAACAGTAAAAAATGATCAAGAGCTTTCTGACTTTTCAATAAGTTAAATCAGCCAAGGAGTGTGATGAAAGACAAGAGTATGGGTGACACAGTACAGCTGGGACTGAGAGAATAGGACAAAAGACAGGGTAGGATAGAGGAGGGACAGGGTATGTGAGAATGGAGAGGAGCAAGATTTCCTCACTTTTACAGCAATAAGATCTGCTGAACTGCCTGTGAAACCACAGACCTGTTCAAAGTTGTCATAGGTGAAGTGCATCAGTAAAAAAGACACTTTTTAGATTTATGCAGCCTTCTTTGAGCAAATGTTCTCACATAGCCAATATGTAACTTCATAGTTCCATAATGTATAGCTACCTCTTCCTTTTTTTTTTCTTTTTTTTTTTTTTTTAATCCTAAGCTTGACTTACCATCTTTTATGGAATGCTACCAGTGGTCTTCCTGACAGGTGTGAACAGAAGCATGCTGCACTAGGCATCTACTAAGTGCTGTGACTGGGTGTATCGGAGTCTGATGTTCTGTTGCTTTGGATAATTCTGGCTTTCACTACAGAAAATATTTTTTTTTCTTGAGATTGGTTAGCCACACTCTACAGAAAGCCTCAGGGACAAACAGTGACTTCATTTGGAAGTTGCTCAGGTTCTCAACCTGGAAATAAGATCACTGCTTGCCCTTTTGCATATTCCCATTTGTAGCATATGCTTTGTATTAAGATGCAGGGGTGAGGCTGTGATTCTCAATTTCCTGGATGGAGAGACATTAATGTGCTTGCTAGTCTCTGAATTATAATAATTCCAGAAAATATTTTCTAAGGTGAGGAACCAAGTGTTCACAGTTGCCTGTCCCTTATTTTCACTGACAAAATGGGGCTTGCTGGAAATGGGTATGTTATAGACAATTATTTTAAAACTTTGGGACAGAAATTTAGTTGTTTTTCTCCATGACATATTTGTACAGTATTTTTAAAAGCATTTTTTATATATTATACTTAATGACAGAGAGTATCAGAGCAATTCAATGCCTGATCCAGAGGCAATAGTATTCTTCCCACTGCTTTCAATGGGCTCTTGATTAGGTCCTTATTTGCTGAGTAAACAACAGATAAAAAGTTCAGTTTGTTGCTTGTACACAACCACAGAAGTATTGTGCTCTATGTAAAATCACAAAATCTTGTCATTAAAAGATTCTGGAATCTGCTCAGGAGGAAAGTGAACTCTGATATCTGTGTCAGAGAAGCAATGCTGCTTACTCTCAAAGAACTCTTATCTTCAACCACAAAGTGGTCACTCTGTTTTCAGAGCTTCTGAGTCTAAATACTGGCTAAAGACAAGATCCTTGGGATAGCTGGGATAGTGAACAGACATGCCCTGGGGAGGGCACAGTATGAAGCCTCACACGCTGCTGAAGAACCTGCACTGACATGGGGTGCTCAATAAAGGGAGACTAGATATGCCCAGTAATGGTCAGGTCCTGGTGGGCAGGGTGCTTTCCGAAGCACTGATAATTAAAGCTTGCTTATTTCCTACTCCGTTGAATACAGGAAACCAAAAGAGGCTGAGTATGTCTTCAGCCCCAGCCAGCCTCAGCAAGTCCTTTCCTTCACCCAGAACACCTTCAACACCACCTGTTCAACCTGCTACATGTTTTGAAAATATCAGAAAGGTCTTTGCTGTGTCTCTTATCAACAGATTAAGTGAACAGAACATTTGTGCAGGATTTAGCGCTACATCCCACTGCCATCTGAACTAATGTGCGCTTGAGTTAACACTGAAGTGATGGGTGGGTTATTAACGATGTCACTCACTAAAGAGTTATAAGAGAGCTATAAGAGACAGGTCTTATTGATTGCTTTTAGTATGTCTGATTTGCCCTTGAAAAAGTCACCTGCTCGGTCTGTGAAAAAAAATCAAACAGTTCCCTGGGTTCAGTTAGTCTGTAAATCTTTTTTAAGGAAGAAGTGTTTCTTATTATGCTCAGTGCCTAGCATGCTATAGATGCTAATAGTCTGAAAATACTTTTATTTCATCAGTAAGGATAATCCCACTCAGAACTTAGTTGATCTCATAATAATGATAGTTTGGGGTGAAAAATGAAAAAAGATAAGACCAGTCTTTGGTCTTTATCTCACTTCATTTTTAATTTTTCATATATATTCATATAAACTTGCACAAAACAGACATGGATTTATCTGCTCATTTATCTGAATTCCTATCAAATGCTACTGCTACACTTCATTAAAAACAAGGCACTTAGACATTCACTGTTTATAAATGGGAAATAATATAAATAAAACAGGCAGAATAAGGGCTAGACCTGGTGAGAACAGGAAAGCTCTCATGGGAATGAAATTCATGATGGGAAACTCTGGAGATTATATTTCTTCAAAACATTTTGTATTGGATCAATGTTTAATGATTAAACAATTGTGACACTAGAATTCACATATTAAGCTCTTGTTGGACACCTACCTATTCATTTAAGAATTTTTTTTTTCTCTGAGATTATATAGCACTTTATAGGCACATTAATGGCTACAGAAACAGCAACAGCTTCCTCAGATCCTCTATTAATGTAGTCCTAAAAAGGCAGTTTGATGAAGTATATTACAGAATCACAGAATCACAGAATTACTGAGGCTGGAAAAGACCTCTGCGATCATCAAGTCCAGCCTATGACCCAACACCACCACACTGGCTAGACCATGGCACTAAGTTCCCCATCCAGACTTTCTTTAAACACATCCAGGGACGGCAACTCCACCACCTCCCCAGGCAGTCCATTCCAATGTCTGATCACCCTCTCTGTCAGGAACTGCTTCCTGATATCCAACCTAAACCTCCCCTGGCACAGCTTCAGGCCATGCCCTCTCGTCCTGTCACTTAGTTGCCTGGGAGAAGAGCCCGACTGCCACTTGACTACAACCTCCCTTCAGGTAGTTGTAGAGAGCGACAAGGTCCCCCCTGAGTCTCTTCTTCTCCAGGCTAAACAACCCCAGCTCCCTCAGCCTCTCCTCATAAGACTATTTTACAATTAATTAATTAATTAAGACTATTTACAGTTTCTGTGCCTAAGTTAGTCTTCAAACAAGGATACTGTGTGTAATGTGATCATAGATGAAGCTGTGTACTTACGCGAAAAGGGATTAGGAGAGAGACTGATGGTGACGGTACATCTATGTAAATCCTCTGAAAAATAATTTTCCAATTAGTGAACATGAAACAGACATTTTTCCTTTTATCATCTTTAGTTGTTCCACACAATAAAATTAATTTTAAAGTGAATTTTTGTTTGACTCCAAGTCTAGAGAAGCATTACTATGGTAACCTCCAGGAGCCAAAGTTTGGCATTTTATGTGCAAAACTGCTATGGAGAATTTCACTCTTCTTAGCATAGATTGCTGTCCAGAGGTGAACAGGCCCAGGAGGATTGTCCCTTTTTTTATCCTATTATAAAGGAGTTTTTCTGTTGTTGATAAGTGGTAGGGTAGGTGATAAAATAATCATTGTCCAACTCAGTGATATTTACTGTTGTGTTGGGCAACTAGGAAAAAATTAGACCGAATCCACATATTTATCCATCTCTTCATTCTGCCTCCCTTCAGGGACTGCAGTGTTTAAAAAAGTTCTGTCACTAACAAGTCCAGTTAATTTTTAAATTTAATTTTCCACCTCATGGGAAGAGGGGAGGGGTTTTGTTTTGCCTGTCATTTAACTGTGGACTAGTCATTTAGGTATCAAAATAAGGGCTGTATAATAATTACTGCTAAGAAGATTTACTTGCCATTATAGTTGAACATTTTTGTTGTTGGTTTCAGTTTGGGTTTTTTTGTGCATGAGAAACAATAACGGTGCTGTCATAGTCTTGGAGTATTTAAATAAAACAAGGTTGTCTTTCACTAGTATTCAAACTTGACATCTCATTGTCTACTGCTCTTTAAATCAGCCCCCTAGAGTTCATTGAACATTAGTCTGGGATCAAAACATATGATCTGTGCAAGGACAGAGGATGGGAGGAGTAAGGAACTGTTTGATGTACATATATTGAATGATGTTTCAGGAATACTATAATATAATAGACAGTCATACTCATGGCAAAATACTTCTGTAATTGTTTTCCTTGTTCTAGCTGCTTGCTTTTACTTGCTACTTGGATACATATACTAAGCTAGTATTTCCTGAAGATGAGCTATTTCTACTTCTTTTGTTCTTACGTTAACATTTATATGTTAATAATGTAATGCATATGTTACATTGCCATATATTAAAAATTATGTCTTCAAATATTTTGTTAATTAACAGATTGCATTGTGATTTGAATGTGAAGTTATGTTGATGCATTCCTAAACATGAAAGTCTCACAGTTAATCTGGACATCTGTTGTGGTTCAGTCCTGGTAGGTACAGATCAGTCTAGTGCTGCCAAAATGCCTCTGCAGAATTAAGCGCTGAATTAGTATGGTGTAGTTTAGAAAATAATGTAGTTTTCTGTTTCCTAATTTCTCACTAATAAGACAGGACTACATGTGATACCTGTATAGAGACCTTCCTTACTGCCTTACTTCTTGGAATCCTGTAATTATGAGTAACCTTTCATTAACCTATAGATATACTCACAGACTCTAATGCCTAAAGGAAATGTTACCTACCATCATCATCATCATTATCATCATCATCATCATCATCATGTTTTTATTGTGCCTGTTTGATGATTTATGAATACTCATGTGTGGAAATAATGACATTACCTTTTAAATTCAAAACATTTTCTCAAGAACAATAAGAACATTTTTGCAGCCTTTCAGTATATAAAGGGGGCTTACAAGAAAGATGGAGAAAGACTTTTGACCAAGGTCTGTAGTGACAGTACAAAGGGCAGTGGTTTTACATTGAACGAGGGTAGATTTCGACTGCATGTAATGAAGAAATTTTTATATGATGGGGGTGGTGAGACACTGGAAGAAAAGAAATTGTGGATACCCCATCACTGGAAGTGTTCACAGTCAGGTTGGAGGAGGCTTGGAGCAACCTAATGCAGTGAAAGATGGCAGGGAGAGTAGATTACATGATCTTCCAGTCTAATTCATTCTACAAGTCTAAGATTCTGCTGCCCACATATGACTTCTTAGATAATTGTATGTTAAAGGATTCTGCATCCAGGTAAAAAAGAAAATATATTCTATAGTTTTAGAGAAAGTAGTATCTGCATTTTGATGTATTTGGCATAGGTGAAGGATTTTAACAAGGTTGGATATTAAAGTTACTATTAGTTGATAGTATAACTTTGGCATTGGTTATGTAATCACAATTGTAGTTTCCTTCAAATCAAGACTATTTTTAAAGTTTATGCTTAGTTTTTCTGAGGTGCCTTACAAATATGATTTTTCTTGTCACTATAAATAAAGTGAAAACAGAACTTCCCTGGTAAGTGATGGAAATCTATGTAAACAAGTTGATACATAAAAATAAGGAAACCATACTGATTCAAGAAAACCAAAACCAAAACACATGAGAAAACACTATATGCACTGAACTCAAACTCCTGAAGTATTATTTTCTCTCTGTCCATCTGATTATAAAGCCAATTTAAAATCCTTTTGCTGTTGAAAGAAGGGAAATCTCTAGAGCCACTTATAGTACAAGGTTTTATGTTTATCCTTTCAGATTCTAAAGTGGGTCCACTTAACAGGAAACACTAGTAAAAGAAGTAAGCTTTTAAAAATACAGATATTTAAATATACCTCTAGGAAAACATTAACTTTCTTTTTCCTTTTTCAAACCAAATTTCCATGCTTTCCTATGAAATCACACAATTCCTGTCTTGCAGTGTGGTAATATCTGTTTCATCAACATAGATTGGAGTAACTGAAGATTGCAGGAAAGTGAATGCCTGAAAATATACCCTGGAGAGATGTAAAATAAAAACCTGAAAAATTCTCATAGCTAATGCCTTTTTCTTCTGTCCTTTGCTTCAAGTCAATTCTTGATGTCTTTGGGATAGCTGATGACATAACTTGTCTCCTCTTCCAATTAATGAAAGTAATGATAGTTGTTCTACCACCTTCAGCTTTAAAGGCTGGGTGATTTAAAGAGATTTAATACCAAACTTAATATCAGTAATGGTTTAATGCACTGTTAACTACTCTATATTGCATTTCTAAAAGATGTGGGTAAAGAGAATGCTTGGGGAAGTAACTTCAGATTAATGATTTTATCCAATCTTGTGATATGTCTTCAAAGAAAATTTCTTGTCGGGGAGCAGAAATTACTTAAAACAAAATCTTGGTTCCTATTTCCTCATTAGCAAAACTTAGTAATGCAGTATTTGTGTCTGTGTGAGCCTTTAACCAATAGTGCACAATATGCTGTAGGAAGTATGCAGAGTGGTAGGTTATTCTGCAAGATTTTAAAAGTGAACTTTTTAGCAAGAAACATTCCCAGGAGTTTTAATTTGTGAATTTTTTATTTCTCAGTCTGTAACTCTAAAGTTTGAAGTCAGTCTCTGAAGTCACTCCTGCAGATATACTGTTTGGGGTTCTTTTCCTTATCTGAAAGGAATTTTTATGAGTGTCACCTGTTCTGCTTGTACTCTCTTTTCAGATGTGTGTTTACTTTTATAACACAATCAGTTAAACCTTGTAAGGTGAGATGATCTTTTAAGATCTCAAAAGAAAACCAAAATAAATAAAAACCTCTAGAATAAGGGTGACAATGACAACCTTGAATCAATTCTCAAAAAAATCAAAGGAAAAAAAAAAAAAAAGACAAACTAAGTGGAGAGCTGTCCTAGAGTCCAAAAACCTTTAGCGTCAATTTTAAATGTATTGAAGTATTGAACCTGAACTGAGTTAACTAAGGTATAAAACCTACCTACCTCCAGGAATCTTGGCCCTTTCCTGCAAAGCTTCTTACATCTGGGTAAGAAGCTCCTAACCACTTATCTCCTGTATGAACATATGGAGATTTAGGTTCTCAAAACCAGGGTTGTCCAAGACCAGCTGGCTAAGCTTAGGGCTGCCTACAGTAGACTGTAGTGAGAGGAGCATCAAATCCCACTTGTCTCTTCTAAAGTGTGGCACCTATGGACACTAGCCCTTCCCCTCAAAACACCACTGAAAGTAACATTATCACTGAATCACACAACAGTTGAGGTTGGAAGATCACCTAGTCCGATCTTAAAGTACCTTTCACTATGTCAAATAACTCCTGTTCAGGGAGAAGGTAAAAAAATATGTTCTTGCTCAGGTATGTGGTTGCAACACAGTGATGAGATGAGGACTCATATGAAAGCAGTTTCTCTGATGTGCTGTTCTAGATCCTGTCAGCCAGCACATTTGGGAGACATGGACTCAATTTTCTTTTCTATCTGAAGAGGTTTAAACCCATGTTTTCCAAAAGTGTACTTGATAAAGTATGCTGCAGGAGAGAAGCAATTGAATTTTCATTCTTTCCCTTGCTAATATTTGCACAAAGTAATTAGGACTTGGGCCAGAGAGAAAGCAAGTATTTCCATGATGTATTTTAGTGATGACACCTGACTTCCAGTTGCTTCTCCCAAAACTGGACTTTTTTTTGTTTCTCTTATTCAAATCACTTCTTAATACTCCAGTTCTGTTTCAGCTTGAAAATGAGTGAATAAAAGTGCTCATATTTTAAAAGGAATTTATGTGTGACAAGTACTGTAAGAGTTTAAAAATCTCTAATTACTATTTGAGGAAGTGATATAATGAGAATAAGCACAAGGTCACCAAGATTCTATTTGGATTTAGGTAGTTATTTGTCCTTTTAACAGCCTATATTCAAAACTAACACTCTCAGACCCCTTTGGAAATGTCTAAAAACTGGAACTACTTACATTTTTAAATCCCTATAAACCCAATTCTATTTTAAAGACTGTTCAGCATTAATAATGATGACAGGTTTGACATCAACTTCATACCTGCTTGCCATCAGCATTTTCATGTTAGATGATCTCCAGCTTGACTTTCTTGTAGACAGGCATTTCCAGAACGTGCCAAATACAGTAGACAATAGACCCCTGGGTATTTCTGGATATACTGACTCTCTGACAAGGGTCCCTAATGCTCAGGCTAGAAGGGCTTTCTCAAACAAATCATCAATGATATTCCAGTGAGGAGAGGTCACTAGGAACAGAAAGACTTGAGTTGCCTCCTTTATGTGGCAGAAGTCTCACTATTGGATTGTTAGCAGTCATTGGCAGAAGGTCTGGACCCCCAGTCTCTCAAGAGAAGCCCAAATATCTAAGCCAAAGGTTTTCCTTCCCCGTGGGTGGCTCTTTCACTACAGGCTGAGTCCAAATATTTGCATTGTCAATAGATGAATGACATTATTGCTCTCAGAAATGGAGTAAAGGATAGAAATAAAATCTGATGAAGAATTCTGAAAAAGGCATCTTGATCAACTGAGTCATGCCTACCATGCTGGCTTTTGTGAAAAATTGTTCTGCACCCACCCTACGCAGCTGATTGTTTTCTTGGATAGGTGGGATAAGAGCAGTCTTGCTAGATTATTTTGAAGAAACAGTTCATTTACAGAGAAAGTCAATTTTTGAATGGCTAAAAATAGTTGTCCTCAACATCAGAAAAGTCAAATCCACTTGATTTTTCATGTCAAAATTGAATTTTACTTGAAATTTTATATAAGTATATTAAAATATCAGAAAAAGATGCTAAATGAAACAAATACCTCTGCTCTGAACTAAAAAAAAATAAAATACAGAAATTGATTGTATTCCCTCCTTCACAACTCTGCTTTGATTTCATATGGTTCTACTGTATCACAAACAGCAGAAGTGCACTGAACATGCACAACACTGACTATTGACTAAAACACTTTCTTCAAAAGAAGTTACTGTGGGGCTGCCCGTGACTGCCCTGACAGTATAGACTGGAGGCTAGAGGCATCACAGCCCTCCTCTAAGCAGATGTTCCAGCATCTGTTTTCCACCATAAGTACTCCAACAAGGCCATTTGTATCAGGGGGAAATTCAACTTTCATGGAACATCAGGAGACACATTATAATATTGTGACCTGATACAGAAAAACAGGGCTTGTCCTCCTCATCATTCAGCTCAGCTGACACCCTGTAGAGGACAAACCCAATGAACTTGAAAATTGAGTTAGTTTGTTTCTCAGAAATTAATGTGACCACTTGGCTTCCATCCAAATTCCATTTCACTGGTGATGTGATTTTAATTTCTAATTTATTTTTTTTTTTAATAACAGATAACAAATCAGAATTATGTGTACTCTTCCTATTCTTTATTTTAAATATTTAACATTAAGCTATGTAGGGTGTCAGTAAATAGAATATATTTTAACAGGTAACTAAAATAAAGTAATACAATACTTGCTTCTGATGGTTTTTTTCCTACATTGTTTCAACTTCCTTGAAAGAAACACAGTAATCCAGAATCATTGGGTTAAATACAATGATTGTATTGGTCTAGAAAGCTGGCAATCCTAACCGATGTAAAATACCATTTTTCATTCTACCTGCCAGGAAATACTCTTATACAGACAACTGTGAAAATCTAGCAGTATTACAATAATATGTAACTAAATTTTAAGCAAAGAACATTTTGTACTATACACTTATTTCTAGCGGTCAATGAAAAAGTGTATTTGCAAACACTTCCAGTTAATTCTGCAGTACTAGGTTAGGCTAAGCTATCTCAGTTAACACTTCTAAGTGCTCATCATGAGCTGCAATTATGAGACATAGGCCTTGAAAACAAACAGTAACAATAAAAATTCTTCCCTGAGAAAATACTCTACACTGGGACATAAATTCCATGTAGTTGAATTTGAAGCATACCTCATTTTGCGGTGTTTTTATAAATAACATTAAATTATGCACCAATTAAGTGTGATGTTTATTATGTCAACTTCCACTTTCCGAAGTGACCAAGTAAGGATTTTGGTTTGTAGGTAAATTCTTAGACACTGGCTAGAGTAAATTTTCTTTTATGCTTCTAATCATAAATTATAACAAATCTGAAGTTTGAAATTATCACTACTTTATTTCCATTGAGTCCTTAATGCAATGCTTAGTATTAGGTCCTTGAAAGCTTCATTTAATACTAAAGGCTGAACACATCTTGCGGCTTCCCTAAGGAAATAGCTTTCTCCAGCTTATGTTTTAACTACCTCCAAGTATACAGAAGGTTTACACACAAAATTATACGCAATGTCAGAGTAAAGGAAACACCAGAGTATATGGATGTATTACATAGATAGTAAAGGATGATGAGATCAGATGCATTAAAGAAAATGCAGGAAGCTGTTTACTATATTCCCTGACCCACCAGTGAGAATGCCACATGGAAAGAAAGAAGGCAAATGAAAGACAAACAAGCTGTTATATTATAACAAAGAAGAGGCTGAATGATAACTTAACTAGGGATTAATGTTTGCATTTGCAAGTAATATGACTGTTGCATTTGCATTTACAAGAAATATCTCTGTTGTAAATGGATACTCAAAGAGACTCACGAGGCAAAAAAGAGCAAAATATAATAAATCAATTATTTATATGGTATGCACCATGCTTATCAGAAATAATATGTAACAGACATCCCATTTCTCTTTTTCACTCACCAGAAAACAATCCTTGATTCAAATTTTATATGTAAGTCCCAGCTTTTTAAATAAAACAATCATAGACAACAAACACTATTTATTGACTGACTGATCCCATTCTTTTGAGAGTGCTTTGTCTCACTACCAAAAGAAGCGAAGACCGAAGAAGCCCTTATAAGAATATAGAGAAATAAGCCAATGTCGAGAACAGAAATGGTTTATTGTCCAATTTCTGTCTCTTACATAAATTGGTATTGTTTAGTAACATCAGTCATGTTTCGATCCTAAAGAGGTTCACATTGGTTTTTATGGTTGGAGTTTATGAAAGCTGAGAGTCCAACCACTGCTTCTTTTTTACTCCAGTTCCGTTCTGTCACAGCATCTGATTCCTGTGAAACAGGGGAATGGTGACACTGGGAACAGCTACTGCCTAGTCCTCCCACAGCACAGGGGGTGCTGCTCTTGTTCTGGTGCCTTCAGTTAGAGGAGGAAGACAGCGTACTTCCCTCCTGCCAAAAAACTAATATTAGGTTTTCTCACTATTCTGCCTTTATCAGATTAACCATCAACAGACATGGCCTGGCTTGTAAATACTGAACCTGAGCCAAAGCCCACCTAAGTCCCTAGGAGCTGTGTGCTCATCAGAACCATGAATATTGGCTTATCCAAAAAATTTTATACAAAGGTTTTTAAACTTACAAGAAAAGAGTTGAGAGAAAAGCAGTCTTTTAACAGTTTTGGGTTGCATTTTTTTCCAATCAGAGACTGACCTGCAGTACATTGTGGCAAGGGGGTCTTTTTTCTGTACTCTTTGGACTAGACCCTTAACATACAGTCACAGCAATATCACTACCATACTACATAACTGCTTCTTTGCACCCTGCACTCAGTTGGAAGGTGTTCAAGACAAGCCCGAATTTATACCAAAATATTTGCCATGTGTTTCAGATAAGGTGCAATAAACTTTGAACACAGCAGAACAGATTTTATGTCCAACATTTCCTTTTAAACTCATTTATCTTTCTCCCTCCCTCTTCACTCTCACACCCCTGCACCCTCACATTTTATGTCACAGCATTGCTTTAGTACCTTCAATAAAATAGCCTCAGCCAGTGAAGCAAATAAAAGCACCTTATGAGGTGTGACTAACTTTTGAGTGCAGCCTTTTTCCTTTGCTGCTGTTTATAGATGACATAGGAGCCCTTGTTGGCCCTGCAGCTCGTTTAATTGACTTAAAGCTGGTAGTGAGCAAGTGAAACAGAAACATGGGATTCGTTAGCTTTTTGATTCCCTGCTTTGTGATCAGCACTGATATCACTTTCTCTTGCCAGAATACTGATGACTTTGTGGACGCCAGTTCTCCAGGGGACATTGTTATTGGAGGTTTGTTTGCAGTTCATAGCAAAATGCTGCGTCCAGAAGAATATCCCATCAAACCAGTAATTCAGAATTGTGCAGGGTGAGTAATACTGGAAATTATGTATATAGCTAAGAAGAGATCACTGGCATGTACATCTTACATTAAGATCGACAAAATCTGGTTCTCTTGCATTTCTTAGTCTTTAAAAAGACCTTGGATATCACATAAATTGTGCGTAAATTAATACAGGATGACAAAGTATGTCAAAGTTGCAGTAAAAAATACTGTGACTGCCTGAGGAAGGGAATAAGCCTTTGATCTTTTTTCATATATAATCAAATAGCCCTGGAGGTTTGTGCTGAACAATCATTTAATTTCCATGTAAATGCTAATTTGTGCTGTGTGCCTGAAGTACTTTGCTGTGTGGTTGTTTGTTATTTGTTATGAAGTTGCACCTACATCATTTGAACACAGGTGGACTGTTCCATTTTACTTAAGCACATATTAAAGTATGTTTCCCAGCCCACAGGGCAGCGTATTTGTAATGTGTGATGATAGTACTTTGATGACTAAATTGTAACTATTGTAATTACTGTAATTATTACACTGTGTTATAACTGTGGCATTATGTATAGAATAGATATGGGATAGATATGATAGATGGGATAGATAGGATAGATATGATATAGGATATATAAACAACATGTCCTGTGTGTGTCTAGGTTCAGACTGTGTCAGAAAATTCATTCTGTTGGCTCCAAATTCTACTGTCCTTGAAACATGCATTTTTCTGGAAAGAATGCAAAGGAAATCTGGTGAAGAACTTTATTTTAAGTATGTAATAAATCTTTCCTAAGCCCAGGAGTTCCAAATATACATTTTCTTTAATTTTAAGAAAGGTGTAAATCCTCAAATTTTATCTGAAATTTACATGAAACTTAATTCCACTTCCAAGTCTAATAATCAGCTGGACATGCATTTATCTATGTGGATTTATTTCAAAATTATGATGAAGTTGACAGTTTTGTCAGTCCTCCATTATTTTTCTACATAGTCATAAATTGTCTCTGGTCCATTTGAAATTTAATTTAGTTTGCAAGATCTGTAAACTTTAGAGAAGCTTGCCTGAGAGAAAAGTTGGTTATAGTGTAGTCATTTTTGTGCTAGCACTGTTCTGATTAAGCATCTGTTATCATATCCACTGGAGGGTGATAGCTGTATGACATCAGGTTTAGAGAGGATTTTAGAGACATTGTTACAATCACGAGAAGACCTCAGCCTCTGAAATATTTTCTTCCATTATGAAATATTTAGTCCTTTCATTTCTTTCTTTTTTTCTTTCATGATTTTGGTAGTAAGCAAATACATTTTTAAAAAAGCTTACTGGGAATATGGAGTAAATTGGAATAGCTTCACTGACTTTGAGTGATGCTTCCTGAAGACACCACTTGTAAATTTTCACGTAACATGAAAATTACATTTGTTACGTTTTCATGTAGCATGAAAATTAACTTTTTAGTACCTTTTTTTGGTTTGTTTTAGAAAAACAGTTTTGTTCAGGTATATTTTGGTTTGTGTTAATTTTTCTTAATTTCCCATTTAGGTGAGACAAAATGATATCATTTCTAATCTTTTGTATAACAAAACCCAAACAAATCACACAAACCATACTATCCATCCCTTCTTTTCAGTAGTTGTCAAATTCTAAGGGATACGGTCAAAATGGGCTTTGTTTCAGCCTTGTTCCCCACCGTGTTTTTCTAAAATAGAATTTCTGTGTTTTCTGACAGCTTTGAAATTCAAATTTTTCTTCAGACACTTGCAATGATACATGCTATTGAAACAATCAACAATTCAACGCTGTTATCTGGAGTCACTCTGGGCTATGAAATCTATGATACATGTGCAGATGTTACAAAAGCCATGGCATCTGCTTTGAGGTTCCTGGCTAAATTCAATTCTTCTGAGGATGTTGTGGAGTTCAAGTGTAACTACTCAGACTACATCCCCAGAATTAAGGCAGTCACTGGAGCCAGCTACTCGGAGGTGTCAATGGCAGTTTCAAGGTTGTTGGCTTTGCAACTGATCCCACAGGTAAGGCTTGAGGGAATTATTTCTTTTTGGACAGAGGGTCAAATTTATGCTTAGAATAAAGATGCAGCTCAGATTATAAGGTTTGCAAAAGTCACGTTTGCTACAGGGCAGGATTTGGCTCAACCTAAGGACACCAGGATGGTTGGGGTTCAACTCCAAATGGAGGGCTTGATTCAACTTGCCTAAACTAAAGCAGTAAAGGCTATTTTATATACCCAAGGCACTCCAAGTGCTATTTCAAGATGATGCCAGGCTCTTGTCAGATTAGCAGCACCATGAGGTGGTCCTGTGTGGCTGTGCCAGTTACTGCAGTGTACCTTGGATGACAGTCAAGGACTTTGTTCAGGTAACAAAGTTACACCCACTGTGTCTAGTCTGGCTGGTGGCAAATATGACGATAACCAATCTCAAGCTGAAAATAAAAAGACTGAATCAGATTTGGCCAGAAATTTGGAAATTCTCTCCTGCCTAAGAGAAATTAGAAGTTGGAGTCTGTTATAACTATGGACAGCAAAATGAGGAATATTTTTCTAAAACACAGTTTCACCACCATTAATCTTCAAGCAGTTGTAGAAGAGAAAGAATAAAACTCCCTAGATCCACGCTGGTTCTTCCCAAAACATCCTTCACTATTTCTGATCTCTCTATGACTAGTAAAGTCCCACGCTTGCATTTCAGTTGTGGCCTGTGATAGGGCAAGAGGTAATGGTTGCAAGCTGAAACACAGGAAGTTCCACCTCAACATGAGGAAAAACTTCTTCAATGTAAGAGTGACAGAGCACTGGATCAGGCTGCCCAGGGAGGTTGTGGATTCTCCTTCTCTAGAGACTTTCAAGACCCACTTGGACCTGTTCCTGTGTGGCCTGCCCTGGGTGATCCTGCATTGGCAGGAGGGTTAGACTTGATGATCTCCAGAGGTCCCTTTCAACCCCTGCCATTCTATGATTCTATGATTAGGCTTACATTTGTACTTTCACCATTTTAAGAGTTGGGGTCAAGGCAAGAACAAGGAAAAAGGAGATCCACTTCCACACCATTCTGTGTAGTACCTTGGGTTTGGCATTTTGATATAAATTACCTCACTGCAAAGTAGCAACATAGTAAGTAAACACATGAAAAAGAGGTAGAATCTGAACTAAACATAGCTTCTAACCAGATCTTTTCCTCTGCAGTGGTAGGAAGTAATTTTGACCTCCAGCTCCACCACAGGAGCTATAGTAAGTATGAAAATTAAAACGACACATTTTAACATAATCAAAAGGCAAGTGATGTGCTAAAGCTGCACTGGGATGTAGAGGTGAAAAGGATGACCCTGCAGATTTTTCTCATCAATAGCATCTGTAATCTTCTAACGTCAGTAAGATTTTGTATCCACTCCAGACAGGTGACTATAATTTTGGAAAGCTAAATTTTTTATTTTTTTCTAAGAACTGTCAGAAATGTTTAGAAATACAAGTGTAGGGAAAAAAGCTTCTGCAAACAAGTAAGACAGATATAAATAACAATGTTCCATATACTTTTTTTTCTATCAACATTCACAATAAAAAGGTAATAAATCTGTTCTATGAAAGAATTATGGCATTCTGTAGTTTTGGTTACTATGTGTTTTTCTGGGAGATTCTTCAAAAAGACTTAATGGTCCTTTGTAATAAATCTTGAAGAGAAAATACATATATGTGGGTGAGCCATACTAACATAGTCTGTGATAGAAATTTTTCACTGCAAAATGTAAGGGTAGTAGCAACTTGAATAATAACACAAATACTAATTATTGCTTCTAGTATTTTAATTATTAAATACTGAATTATAAATTCAAATAATTATAATTATTGA
>WTSP01014917.1:0-13223 GCA_025331215.1 Actenoides lindsayi | reverse complement strand
CGCATGTTGGTGGTATCTGAACAGAGTAAGCAAAAATCTGTATATATATATATTATATTAGCATAGCTGTCATATCCATTTTGAAAGGTTTTATTCTCTACCTTCACTGAAGTAATTATGTGGATGAGAATGAAAATAATGGAACTGGCACTGGGCATGAGTCTGCGTCGTAAGAGCAGGATGAGGAAACCTGTCCCATTTGTCTGCGCTTGTTGATGCTCAGGCTGGGTCAGACTGGATGAAAGAGTAATTATGGCAGCTTTGGATCTCTTAGTGTCCTTTGGAGAAGACTGCCTTCATAACTGAACTGTTCCCTCTTCCTAGGTCAGTCCTGCGTCATCAGCTGAAATCCTCAGTGACAAAATCCGGTTTCCTTCTTTCTTCAGGACTATCCCCAGTGATTTTCATCAGACAAGAGCAATGGCCCACTTGATCTGTGAGTCTGGGTGGAATTGGATTGGAGTAATAGCCACTGATGATGACAACGGGCGCTTTGCTCTGGAGAGTTTTGGGGTCCAGGCCATGGCAAACAATGTTTGCATAGCTTTTAAAGAAATGCTGCCTGCCTATCTCTCTGACAACACCTTTCACACCAAAGTTGATCATGCAATTGAGAAGATTGTCAAGGAAACCAGAGTAAATGTTATTGTTGTCTTTATGAGACAGATCCATGTGCTCAAACTATTTCAGAAGGCAATTGAGAGGAACGTAAATAAAATCTGGATTGCAAGTGATAACTGGTCAGCTGCAGTCAAAATCAGTACAATTCCCAATATCAGGCAGCTGGGAACCATTGTGGGGTTTGGATTTAAAAGTGGAGACATCTCCACATTTCAAGACTTTCTGAGAAACCTTCATGAAAAGCCCACTGACAACAACAAGTTTTTACGTGAATATATTATGCTTTCATCAATCTGTGCACACCTGGAATATCATGATTTCCAAATGTGCATTTCAAACCAGGCCCAGGATGATCTATTGCAAAATGTTGAGAATAAACAACAGATCTGGAGAGATGATTTTTTGAATGCTAACATTGAACCAGGATTTATCCATAGTACCATACTTGCAGTCTATGCCATTGCTCACGCCATTAAAGGGAAATGCAAAGACAGAAACTGCAAGGATCCCTCTGCTGTCACTCCCTGGGAGGTATGATGTTAATTCTTTCAGGTCTTGTTCTCTCTGAATAAATTTCATATCAGTTTTCCTCCCACATTCCTGAATTTACTAGTTTGGTCCTTTTGCTAAATGACTTTCTATTCCTGTTACTGTTTTTCTTCATCAACTAGAATCACAGACTATCTCCTAGAGCAGCAGCATCTCATGGCTGCAGTGACGAGAACCAGACTCCCATTTTGTGTCCCATTTTTTTGGCCCATGTAGATGCAGAGGCTCCTGGTGCTACACCAAAGCTGTGTTCTGCAGTAAATAGAGAATGATTATAGCATTTCACATACAGATAGCTACTCACTGATGGTGAGTAACTGCATACACACCATCTCCTCCTTCAAGAGTATAATAGCAATGGCTGTAAATGTGCGATGCTACAGGTGCAGAAGGGATCTTTAGCTGCTGGGCTTCATTAGCTACCCGAACACTTCCCCCATCACCTTCAAAGAGCACACAGAGTAGGGACCATCTTGGATGAAGGCTCCAGTTTTTAGTCTCCTTGATAAAATGTCTTCCTAGTTGCTCGTGTGGGATAGAATAAAATGTATAGTCAATCTACAGTGGACGTATCAGCTATTCAGGCACTAGTGGTTGGTTCTGTTGTTGCAAACCACTGTAATACACAGCATTGGCTGCTCTTGAGAGGTGGGGATAGTGCAGGGCAGACGCATTCACCAAAGAGTTTCAATTTTCCACTCTCTTACCATTGCATCTCTTTTGTCTGAATTCAGGTATTTTCCTCTATAATGACTCTTTACTTGTAAGTGAAAATGCAACAGACTCTTGCTCTCTCTGATTCTTGGTTTATCCTGAAGTGACTGGTGAGAAAGTCAGACACAATCTCTAAGATGGTTAAGGTACGTGTTACCAAACTCTACTGAGTGGGAACAGAAGAGAAAAAATCAGGCAAGTAAACCTGACTTGACCTTTTACCCAAGAACCTGCTCAGGAGTATTCACTTTTACACACTTTTACTCAGAGGATTAAACAAAAGTTCATTTAAAAGTCAAACAATTACTCTGATTTGCTCTGACCTCTTATCCTAGGTCAGGTCAGGTCAAACCAAGATACGGGATTTGAAAAAAAAACCAAAAAGCAAATATCAGTAACAATCAGACTCTTACACAAATGCGTAAATGCAAATGGGACAAATTCAGGACTGCTGTATAGGGGATGCAATTTTATGGAGATGCATTTACATCATTGCTGAATTAAATCCCAAACCACCCAAATTAAAAGTCCTGTTAAGAGGCTAAGAACTCATGATGAAAACTGAATAAGTTATTTCCTCTGTGCTAGTTTCATAATACATTTCCTCTACACCAAATTTAAGTCCTCTAGAAATGGATATATATGCATAAAGTTTAGGATGCAACTAATCTATATCACATTAGCACATACAGAGAAATGACAGTCATTGGTGTTAGAGATTTTATAAAAAATACCCATCAGTTACATCAAAATGTTGCTAATTCACAACCCCTTCTGTATGAAGCTCAAGTAGTTTCCAAAAAAGCTCTGTTGTTCTCATGTTGATAGAGAAATTGGAAAAGTGGAGAACAGAAAGATTAAATGACTAGTCTGAGTATATACAATAAAATCCTATTCAGGCCCCATGAAACATCCAACTCAAATGCAGTATTGATTAGAAGTACACTTTGGTTCTTCATAAATTGGTAGAGGTGCAATGAGAATGTATGAAATCTCAAAAAAATTACATGTTATACGTGAAAAAATGATGTTATATACACCATTTATGTTATATACACCAGATGTATTATATACATATATTTGTCACAGCCTGTTGAAGTCACATACTTTTCAAAATGTTTGTTAAATGCTACAAATATCACAAATGGAGCTTGCTTTTCAAAGGCCAGTTAAATTGAGCCTTTCACCAAAACTGTTGGATTTTTTCTTGTTGATTAATCACTTTTTGCAAAAAAACCCCAATAATTGTTATGCCTGTGAAGGGATAAAGCTTTTGTTTCAATTAAGAAACACAGTAGCTAATGAAAGTCTTTCTATGGTTTCCTCATGAATTGGGAGCTCTGTGTGCCTCAACCTGGTCTTTTCTAAATTCACACAGAACTTTTTTGATCTTGCTGCTTGTGATAAGGGGGACAGAAATTTACCCCTGTTGAACAGAATAGGTTGCAACATTAAGCTGGACAGTTGCCTTACCAAAGTATGATTAGTTTGATATTTCCTACAATCTATCAAATATGGCCTTGCTGTTTAGTGCCATTGTGCCGTTGATCACATCATCTGAGCAAACTGGCATCTATTGTTAATTTAACAGTTCTGAGTCTCACCTCACAATACACATTATCAGTCAGAGTCAGAGCTCAAAACAATGTTAGATATTTTCAGACACACTTAGGGACATTAGTCTGGCAGAAAATGTTGCCCATATCAACTCTAGTGACGCTATAGTAACAGTCATTCTTTATAAGAAGGGATGTTCCAAATGGCCATTACTTCTTGCAAGCAAAAATATTTTCTTTCCCATCATTATACAAAAATTTTCCAAGGCTGGAAAAAAATATTAACATGGGTATTTTTACACATTGCATAGAGTCAAGAAATGAAGATTTTTCTTATTAATAGATTTTTAAGGTCAACCGGATTGTCTGAACAAAGCAATTCCATGTCAGACTTCGAATTAAACAGTTATAAAGATTACTTTTAATTTGTCTTTAACTTCTAAAAATCAACATTTCTTTTTAATTTTGATCACATTAAAGCATTGAGTTTATCAAACTGGTATGATACTGATGTATGTTATCATTCCTTATATAACATTCCTTATTCCTTATGTTCAGCTCCTTGAGGAACTTAAAAATATTACACTCATTGATGATGATAAAGAAATCAAGTTTGACTCCAATGGAGATATGAGCACCAGTTATGATGTTCTTCTTTGGAAAGAAATTGATGGCCATGTGGAAATCATCACTATGGCAGAATATGATGCAGAAAAAGGGAACTTTGTCTTTGAGGATGAAGAGAAAAAAAAAGAATTTCTGAATTTAAAGGTAATTTTTAATTTGTTTACATAATGTGAAATTTATTTCATATGTTTTCTTCTCCCTCCAATATTTATAACTGAAGTACGTGTCATCTAGAAAACTCTCTTGTGGTTTCATGTTCTCCTTTTAGAACAAAGAACTATCTCTGGGTATATTCAACCACTTTCATGAACTCTGAGAAACATGTTAGCCTGCAAGCAGGAGTTATTTCTCCAGAATACTCTTAGGAGGTTTCCTACAATGAGTAAATATGTCTGTCCTAAGGATGCTACTCCAGAATCTTGAAAAGGGGTTTTAAAATTAAAAATGTCCACGTGCAAAAGCCTCCTCTCTAATGTGTCACCACCATTTATTTTGTACATGAAGACTCATATCTGTGGACTTTAATGAAAAAAAAAAAAAAAAAAGATAAAAAAAAGAAAAAAGAAAAAAGTTTTGTTGATTATTTGCTTCTGTTTGAGCTGGGGTCAGCACAACTACAGGACTCTGAGGTAGGTGGCACCATCTGAAGCCCCAGAACTGCTGTAGGCAGGACTAGTGGGTGACCCTGGTGAGTTCCAGATGGATAATCTGTCACCTGTGCGTGGATGGAGGTCTTAGTTTATTGTGCAGCAATGTGGTGCAAAGTATTCACCAATAATGGGATGAGGAGAGGCTGCTTAGTAGATGGGCTGAATGTGGGTCTCAGCGTGTGGACTCAGCTGACAGAAAAGGCTGAAGACAGAAGAAAACCTCAAATCTTGTCCCTCTTTGTGGTGCTGCCCAGGATGGCAAGGAAATGTCTCCACCTCCTTGTGAGAACCATCTTGGAGGGTGAAGAAAGAGCGGTGTCCCTCAGGACTGCTTCTCCATTTTACAAAAAACTGTCTTTGGAAGGAGGACCTGAACTCAGATTTCAAAGGAAGGCCCTGTTCACACACCCCAGAATGATGCTTCATGATTCAGGGATGAGCTGCCAAGTGTCAGAAATGTCAGAGCTGCAATGCAGAGCACCTGCCAAAGTGTCTCCCCTGAGCTAAAGTGTCTCCTTCATGCTCAGAGCAGCCAAGCAGTGCTTCAAGATCTCACATGTGAAGCAGTCCACTTGAAACCCCTGCCAGATGCTTCTGGGCTTTCTTTGGAGCAGATCTGCAGCAGTCTGAATTCCACATTCAGAGATGAACGAGACACTTTGATCTGAATTTTAAAGATACAGATGATTGCACTGATTGGTATTCATGGCCAAAATATGGAATTATCAGGTAGATAATGCCCCCTCCTTTCACTTGTTGACTGCATGGGGAAAATACAAGAAACATGGAGCCTACAATACCTTTTTTCAGCACCATTTTCCAGTTCTCTTAAAATATATTAGATGGAAAAAGTGAGTGCATCTTGCAGAATCATTAGAGGTTTATTTTAACATTTCTTAGTAATTAGTTGTGCCTGACCTGATTTTGTTATTGTTATTGTTCTCTGCACAATGCAGAAGGTTCAGTCAACATGCTCTCAGCACTGCAGGCCAGGGCAGATGAAAAAGGTTACAGAAAGTCCACACACATGCTGCTATGAGTGTGTTTACTGCCCAGAAAACCATTACAGCAATCAAACAGGTAAGGAATTGTAGTCCAAATAAAGTTTTATTTAGACATCAATACAATTGTTTTGTTTGGGTATAACGTGCATCGACAACCTTGGGTATAACTTTGGAATGGGATTTTCTTATTTTCTTATTCTCAGTTTTCCAAATACGAGTGTTTGGCCTATAAAACTTGGTTTTAAATGCTTTTTAGGAGACCACACTTAAAGCAATTAGATTTTCCAGCTGACTATCTGGAAATAGCTAGTTAGCAAGGATGACAGTATTATCCTTTGTTAGGTTGGAAAGTCTGGCTGATCTATCAGTGATACTGACTCTCATGAAAATAGAGCCCTGCTTCCCTGTCTTTCTGCAGTACACCCACTCCAATATGGGAGAAATTTTTTTTACTATGAGGGTGCTGATACACTGGAACAGGTTTTCCAGAGAAGTTGTGAATGCCTCCTCCCTGGGAGTGTTCAAGGTCAGTTTGGAAGGGACTTTGAACAACCTGATATAGTTAAAAATGTCCCTGCTTACTGCAAGGGGCTTGAACTAGATGATCTTTGTATATTCCTTCCAACCCAAACCATTCTATGAGTGTACAGACCTTAAGGGTAATGTATTTTGCCTGCCAGCATATTTTTTATCTTACCAGGGAGTACTGTAAAGTTTTATATAACTGTACAGTAATATTTTGTAGTAGAAAATATGATGTGCACTTTACTACTGGTTCATTTATAGGTTTGATCAAAAAAAATTTTAAAGGGGAAAATTAAATATGGGAGATATGGAATTCAGAAAATTTCAGTACAATGTGCTTTCAGTATCCTGAGAGCAGAAGGAAATTAAATCTCATCTTTTAAATTCAAATAACTGTGAAATTTCTCTAGATCTGAGGACAGGAATTTTAAAGTAAAAGTAGACTTTCAAAGCATGATCTAAAGCAATGTTTATTCTTGCTGTTGTATTTCAAAAGCTGTAAATAAACAGCTGAGGGTGGTTCTTGTCAAAATAGGTAAAAGAAAGAAACATAGTTGAAATTTCTGTAAGATAATTGATTTAATCTCAGGCCATTGTCCAGGTTTCAGTTAAAGTTTGCCTGTCTACAGCTCTGGCCAGGTCACGTATTGCCGGTCAGCAGTTTTAGGACCCTGATCATTCTCCCTGTCCCCTCGCTGCCCCTGGCTGCAGGCAGCCCCGGCTCCCAGCTGGCAAGCATTCGTCCTTTGCTCTTTCTGCCGCTGTCACCTCAGCCACCGCAGCCACCGCTGCCTCCACAGCCCCTCTGGCACAGCAGCCACCACCACCCACCCACCCACAGCCACCGCTGCCACCACAGCCCCTCTGGCACAGCAGCCACCACCACCCACCCACAGCCGCTGCTGTCGCCGCAGCCCCGCAGCTCCTCCGCCTGGACGGCGGCAGCAATAGTCGGAAGCAATCAGCCCTGCCTCTTCCCTTTAGCATCCCTTCCCACACTGCTCCTGTATCTCAAGCCTCGATAATCCACTTCGCACTTTATTTACTTGGGGTTTCTAAGCTATATTCCTGGTTTTCTCTGCTTTCAGATATGGATTACTGCTACCGATGTAACAACAAAACCTACTGGGCTCCCATCAACAGTACTACATGCTACAGAAAGACAATCCATTTCCTCACCTGGACTGACTGGTTTGCTATTTTCCTCCTCATCCTCTCTGCTCTTGGAGTTGTGTTGGTTTTGTCAATTAGTGTAATATTTACTAAAAACTTGAACACACCAGTTGTAAAGGCATCTGGAGGTCTAACTGTCTGCTATATTATTCTCTTCAGCCACTTCTTAATTTTTTTAAGCACTACCTTCTTCATAGGTGAACCCACAGAATTCAAGTGTAAAACTAGGCAAGCTCTCTTTGGAATAAGTTTTGCGCTCTGCATTTCATGTATTTTAATAAAGTCACTAAAAATTTTACTAGCCTTCAGCTTCGATCCCAAGCTGCAGAACTTCCTGAAATGTGTATATAAACCTGTTCCTACCGTGGTCACCTGCACTGGAATTCAAGTTATCATTTGCACCTTCTGGCTAATAGTTAAGACACCTTATGTAGAACAAAATTTCTCAATACCAAAATCAATAATTCTGGAGTGTAATGAGGGCTCTATTGTGGCTTTTGGGATTATGTTGAGCTACATTGCTGCCCTAGCCTTCATTTGCTTCATATTTGCCTTTAAAGGTAGGAAGTTGCCAGAGAACTACAATGAAGCTAAATTCATCACTTTTGGCATGCTAATTTACTTTATAGCTTGGATTGTATTTATCCCTGTCTATGTAACTACATTTGGCAAATACCTGCCGGCAGTGGAAATTATTGTTGTTTTAATATCCAATTATGGAATCCTCTGCTGCACTTTTCTTCCGAAGTGTTATGTCATCATTTACAAGCAAGAAACAAACACAAAATCTGCCTTTCTCAAAATGGTTTACACATATTCCACCAAGAGTGCAGGCAGTGTTGCTGTTAGCCAGATTTCTTTGGATTCAAAGTCTTCCAGTTCCCATGCTACTGTCTCAGACTCTTGTAAACCTGAGAAAAACTCTGTGAATGGAAACTGCCATTTCCAAGTGCCTGGGCAAAGATTAATAAAAGGGAAAGTGCATCCTAAGAGCACTTCAAGGACTATGGCCAGGAAAAGACTTTCCAGCATATGATTGGGCAGCATTAAAATGTTAGAAGATGAAAAGTCATCTTTGGGACCCATTTGTGTTTTAGGTCTCTTTCCTCTTGACATCCCCAAAGACAGCAGACCATCTAAATACCTTCTCCTCTGGTATTTAAGCAGTTATCCATTACCAGATTTTCAAGACGCTCCTTGCTCACAGAGTCCAGACCCTGCTCCTGTGGACATCATGAAGTGCAGTCTCTTTCAGCAGCTACCTTCCTTCCCTGGCCCATTCACGTAGGCCTTCAGGAACCTCTTCCACCATCTCGCTCCCCCAGGTGAAGCAGAAGCATCTGGAAATTTTTATTTCTCACAGTCGAGTATTTGGAAACATATGGGTTTACCCCAAGCTTTTTGCACCTTTGATGCCCGGTTGTTTAAGGAGCTCTTCTTCTCACCTGACTCAGTTTTACAGATCAAACAGAATCCTCTCCCAGTCTTTGTTTGCTAGGATAAACAAGCCCAGTCCTTTAGTCTCCACTTTTAAGATAAGCTTTCCATTCTCCTGAACATCCAAAAGTAACTCTTTTCATCTGGTATCAGTGAATCCTTTTTTTTTTTTTTTTTTTTTTTTTTTTTTTTTTTTAACTCTCCCAAATTGCACATCTTATTCCAGATGAGTGCTGCAGTAACTGTTAAAGTTTCTTATATTTACAAGGATGATAATGAACTAGAGACAAGTCTGTATAAAAATTAAAGAGCTTCTCCGGAGCTCTGTATTTAGACATATGTTCACCTACATTTTTCCCCATACTCAGAGGAAATACAGTGATGCACCTCATGCACCTCCTCTGATGCATGAGGAGAGAGGGGACTCATTATGATTGTCCCCAGTTATTTGCATAATTGAAGATGTAATGGTGATTTGTGATGTCAAAACTTACAAATGCGAATTCATTTCTCTCATAGCCTAAATAATATAATGACCAGGATCAGCATGAGTGCATCCTGGCAATTTTAGCTTTTTTCCTACATATTTTAAAAATCTGATTTTCAGTAAGAAAATGACACGACACCATGCCAACACATAGAAATAGCACAAGGATGAACTGATAAGAGCTACACTGGATGAGTCTTTAGTCTGTAGCCCTATGAATGTAGCTATGCTCTGCCATCTGTATGAGAGGTAAAAGGCACGTTCAGAGAAGGAGGAATTTTTCTGTTGGGACAATGGTACTACAAAGCTCTTTCAAACCCTACACAGCAGTGTTGTCTTACCAATCCAGGACTTTGAAGAATATTATTCCATCTTCACAAAGCCCTTGGTCTGGACCATAGAAACTTCTGTGTCATGTTACTGGGAAATAACTAAATTCCTTGAGTTTTGTCCATGCTTCTGTTTAGATCTGGAATAATTGAATGCTGTGGCAAGTCAAAATAAAATTCAGTAGACTTGGTGTTACACAGACATATTGTATAATTATTATGTACAATATATCCATTTTCTCTGTCATTTCTATTTTTATATTTTAACCTGTATGACTTTTCTACTCATATTTTGTTAAAAATAGATAAAGATCACATTTAAACAATTGACACAAGCAATGAAATTACTTTGTTGTGTAGACTATATGTATATATATAAAAAATACATATCCATGAAGACATTTCTAAAGTAATTTGAATGGCAAGGGTGCAAATGACATACATATTTGAGCAATTACATAAGTTCTGTAACCGATTGGAAGAATGAAGGTTTATGCACATGTGTTTATATGATGAATGCTGTCCATACAGTCATTGTTATAAATGCAGTTCTGAATACGAAATTATGCACAATAACATTAAAATTCCTGCATTTTGGCTTCCAGTGCACAAAAAAGTCTCTCCCCAAAAGAGAGAAACAAAGCTGAAATTGCACAATGACTGTCGGCACTAATCTGGTTAGAAAAGTTAATTTATCTTGAATGTTGTACAGGTATTTATTGTTTTCAAAAGTGTTGAACATGCCATATCTTGAAGATACAAAGGAAGAGGATGATTAAAGCCATATTGTTACTTAAAATTGAGTTTGCTTACTTAATTTCCTTGCCATTCCTCATGAACTTCGATTTGGCTTGGAAAAGCAGGAATGCATACACGTGTGCAGTGTTTCCACCTAGTAAATCTCAGTCTGCTTCTTACAATCGTACTATAGGTTGAAAGTGAAGTTTGGTAGGGCATCCCCCCTACAGGACAAAGGGGAAAGTGTCTTGAGGGACAGGTCATGGTGACAAGCAATGTGAGACAGAGACATCTTTAAGGAAAGACATCGTATATGGCAGAATTCGAAAAAATTTCTACATGCTACATTTACCTCTCCAGCTACTCAGGTCTGCAAAAAAGCACAGTCAACGGTGGAGCTGAGATGATGTAACAGATTTGATAGCTAGACTTGGCAGGAAAAAAAAAAAAAAAAAAAAAGAGAGAGACACTGTACCAAGCTTTGTAACATGTCTTTAAATGCCTTGTTTGCAAGAAGCAAGTGATCATATGTAGGAAGAACATAAAGGGATTGTGCTACCCTATACAGAGGATAAAAAAAGCTGAAAATAGGGTTTCATAATGCTGGAGGGAGCATTTGCACACATTTCCCATCGCAGAAGAGTATTCCAGCAATCTAACTACTCCTGTGGCCAGGCATGGCGACATTAAATGAGGCTGGAACAGATATTCCTCCCCAGAGCACAGAACAGGCATTACCTTCCTAAGTCATAGAGAAATCTTGTCAGGGCCTCCCTGGGGCCACAACCCAGAGGACAGACCATGAAAAGCCAACGGGGTCAGCTCTTCTTTTTGGCTCAGAGCACGCCCTGCTCTTTGAAAGGTCTCAACACCACTTCTGAAAATGCTAACATCCATATGTGCCCACCTACGTGTTTTTCATCTCTGAGAACAACAAGAAGGACAAATGTCCCCAAACATAGTGCTGACCACAGAGAAGCCAAGCATGAAAATGCTATTTACTGAAGTCATCAGGAGGCTGCTCTGGATGTAGCCATTATTTAACCTTTTGGGGGTTCATGTCATTCATTGTTCATAATGCTAAATGATGCATTCTGAAACCACTATCATGCAGTGTACAGTCTCTTTACAGAAAATTAAGACTGTGAAGGCCAACAAGTTTCTCAAGTCCTCTTCTCCAGGGCATAATTCACCCAAGATTTCAGTAGTTCTGCCTGTGCAGGTGCCTTTCAGCTGCCCATAATCTTTAGAGAAGTTCTCTGCTCTGTAGTTCTTCGGCCAGTGCTGGGAACTATGTATGTGAGCTCCAGGCTTCCTCCCAGCAGCTCTGCTGGTGGCCAACGGAACTACAATGACTCTAAACGTGTGGATTACCAGTGTGACTGGGAACTAATAGCAGTGTCTGGGACGCTGCATGTAACGTATGATGCTGAGCAGCCCAGCCCAGATATGATGACTCTTCCTACCCTTCCCAGCTGTGTCTCCAGAGACACGAAGCACTACATGACACTACGTCACTTTCTTTGAGCAGGAAGAAGGCAAAAACAAAAGCGCTACCAGCAGACTATAACCCCAGTATCACCCTCTAGGTCATTCCTATTGATGTATCTTCATCTACCCAACAACGCTCTGAAATAGGGCAGAGCTGATAGAGGGGGCAGGGATTTAGGGTGCAAAGAGGTGCATACTATTCCTTTTTTATTGTTTTTAGATGGATATGAGAAAGCTGGTGTGGAGCTTTGATTCAGGGAATTGGGTCCTTACGTTTAGAGAATGGCTCATCTGCAAACAGAAATTTTGTTCTGAAATAGAATGTGGGAAAATCGATTTGTTTGTTTGTTTGTTTTGTTGTTAATGTTGGGTGTTTTTTTAAGTTGGTATCAGTGAAATGATAATAAGGACATTTTTTACTTCAATGATTTTGGAGTAGAAACTGTACATGTGCAAAAAAAGAAAACATCTACGTGGGACTACTTATTGAAAAGAAAGTGGTTTTTTTAATAACTTTCCAGATTGAAATGTTGTCCAAACAGTATTTTTAAAATGTTTTAATATGAAAGATGCTAGAACTCACTTTGGTGACAGATTTCCAATTTCCTCTGCTCAACAATTTGCTATCAGAAAAAGTTGCTTAACTCTGGCTCTACTCTCGAAAAGAGATAACTGTAGGTTTTGGCTACAAATGGTGCAAGACTCCTCATTCACACTGTCATGCTGAGCATGGGCCTTAGCTGCTGCTGGTCAGTGATCCATCCCTGGGGAGTGAGGCTTCCTCTGTTCATCAGCAAGCATTCTGCAGTTGGCTGATGGATGGAAAATCTTCCATGTTTCATGCATCAGACACACTTCTGTAGAGACACTGTGTTACACAGTCACTGGTATTGTGCTGGCATGAGATGTTGCTTACTAAATATGTATTCTATGCTGACTTTTCTGAATTTTTTTTCAAGGATATGTTTGTACTGATTTATTTTTTTTTTATGAATTTTTTTTTAATAAAGGTTTGCTCTAACCAGGGCGTGAAAGAGAAAAGAAAAAAGTTTTCCATTTAAATAAGCAGAAAAGCGTGTGATGAGAATCAGTACATTTGAGTCTTCTGAAAGTGGTAAAACAAGAGAAGCACGGGTGAGGGCAGGTTTGTGCAGCGGGGTTTGAGTCCACCTTGCTCTAAGACGTGGAGATGAACCACAGCTGCTGTTTCTTTAACCGGGTTTTGACTTGAACGTTGAAGTTTCTGTGCTAGACGTGTAGCACACCGGTGCCTTAGGCGAGCAGGACGGCTTGGCAGGAGGACCGGCCCCCCCCTTGCCGGC
>WTSP01014908.1:48096-59154 GCA_025331215.1 Actenoides lindsayi | reverse complement strand
CTCGCCCGCTCCGCGCTCCCCTCGGCCAATCGGCGTCATCTAGCTCGTCGCCCCCGCCCCCCGCCCCCCACCGCCCCCCGTGCCGGGCCGTGGATTGGTAGAGGGGGCCAAGCCGCCCCCTGACCGCCGGAGCCCGGATTGGCCGAGCGACGCCCCGCGGCGAAGCCTCCTGGCGGTGGCGCCGAGAGCGGCACGTGGGGTTCGGGGCGTGGTTTGTTTTGCCTCTCCCTCTCTCGGGGGCGGGGGCGCGTGCCGGGGCGGGTAAGACCTGTGAGCACAGCCGGTGCGTCACGTGAGTGGGGCAAGATGGCGGCTCCCGCGGATGGTAAGGCGGGAACGGCAAGCGGCACCGCTCTATTTATTGTCCCGCCGACCCGGCTTGGGCCTTACCTTACCTTCTTTCTGCTGCAGGTGCGGACCTGGAGGCCTCGCTGCTGAGCTTTGAGAAGCTGGACCGCGCCTCCCCAGACTTGTGGCCTGAACAGCGTGAGTCCGGCGGGTTCGCGGCCGTCGGTCAGCTGGGCGGGAGGCGGGGGGAGCCCCTTCCTCGGGTAGTTGCGCGGGACCGGCCGAGCCCCCAGGGACCGGGCGTGGTTGGAGGTGTTGGGGTGTCGACGCCAGAGACGCTCATGTCCCGCTGCCCTTCGCTTTCTCTTCCTAGTACCTGGGGTTGCCGAGTTCGCCGCCTCCTTCAAAAGCGTGAGTGACCGCTACGCTGCCTGGCGCGCCTCCCCCGTTATCGTGGGGGGTATGCTAGATCTGCTCTTCCCTCTTGTGGCCTTTATGTCCTTGTCCTGCGAAGCATGTGTTAAGTATAACCCCAGCATGTGCTAGCATCATCCTTTTGGCTTTAATATACCTCTTTATATTTTCTTTTTATACCTTATGCAACTTACTGTGAATGAGAATTACACCTTCGGAGGAGCTGAAGGTTTTACATTTTAGGAAATCTGGCTTTTCGCACCAACTTTGGCTTGTGGGTGGTAGTGTGGTTTTTTTAACCCTAAAAAAAGTCCAGGGAAAGCTTAAAAACAAGATGACCTGTAAAAATATTTCTACAGTGCGCCTGCAACTGTCACATTCTTTTCATTGGTGTAACTAGCTTTCAATGTAAGATCAGACTTCTTTGTATAATTGTAACAATGCAGCTGTCTGATTATGAACTTCAGTTATCTGTTGTTTTGTTTTTTCTTTGGTGTGTGTGTTTGGTTTGTTTGTTTTCCACCAAAACAGCCTATTACAAGTTCTCCTCCCAAGTGGATGGCTGAATTAGAAAATGATGATATCGATATGTTAAAGGGTGAGTATGGACATAGTGGGTAGGTATGCGCCAAAGCAGATGGTAATTTGGTACGTACTTAAGAGGTTTAAAACACTTTTTCTTGAGTTGTTCTGGAGATGACCCTGTGGCCTCTGATCTCAAGCCCTTACTTGGCAAAATCTCCAGCTCAGGAGTCTCTTTATCTTGTTAATGATAACACATTTTTTGTTAATCCAGTTTTCTCCAAGAGAATATCCAGATATCAGTAGTAAACTGATGTTTTTTCAAAACAAGCTCGCAAGAGCTAACTGAAGCGGTGTAACCTAGCATATATTTTAGTTACTTCACTTACCAGCCTCCCACCACGTAAGCATGGTGGGTTTCTCCTGTATTTTGAGGAGTGGAATGAATTTTGTTGTGGTCCTCAGTTATTAACCTTAGTGAGCAGCTTAGACTTGTTGATTGACTTGTTCAGAGGTGCTCTGTGCTTGTGTTTTCTCTCCTAGATCCAGACGCTCTAATCAAATGGTGAGGTTGCATGAGCACATTACAGGAGGGCTGGCTGTCACGTAGATTTGCTACATGTTAGAGCTCTTAGTTTGCAGTAAACGTCCTTGAGCGTGCCATGTCTCTGAGGGGAATTCCAGATAAATTGGCCCAAAGTGAAAGTAGGACAAATTAATTTCAACTTGCTGCAAGAAATGTGCTTAAATGTGCATTATTAATGTATAGGAAGTCCATTCCCTTCCATGCTCCTTTGCAGCTTGTTCACATAGCAGTATGAACTTGTAAGACATCCAAAATATGGGGTAAGTTGCTCATTGCAGTGGTGACACATTACAGTATGAATGGGATCTGTGGCTGTATTTTTCGCTAATGAAAGATGGTCTTTTCTCAGTATGTTAAAATCAGGGGTGGCATCAGCTTGGATTTTCAACAAACTTTGTTCACTGTAAATACCTTTTGTCAGAAGTATGACTCAGGTGCTCTGTGAAGTAGTGAACAGGTAAAACTGTCACTAGAGGGCTATAGATAGTTAAAATTTCCATTTTTCTTCTCTTAGAGTTGGGGAGCCTCACTACAGCTAACCTGATGGAAAAAGTTCGTGGTCTGCAGAACCTGGCTTACCAGCTGGGACTGGATGAATGTAAGTGCTGTATGCAGGTATGACTGACCCCGTTGCAGGTCTTCCCACTGAAGCGTGAGCTCATTTGTAGCTGGAAAACTGCATTGGCAGATTTGACAAGTGTCTGACAGTCAGTTAGCGATGTAAAAGAGGATGAGAGATTGAGTTTACATCTTCAATTCACAGCCTACTTGCCTGGGGGAGACGTATTAGTAGAAATAACAAGAGGTCATATGTCAATCTGGTGTTATCTAGCAGCACACAGACTCCTGTTCATGATTTAACATTGCCTTAGATAAATGAGGTCACTTTACTTAAATTTCCCACTCAGATACTAAAGCTATTTCTCAGAATACTTGTGGCAATAATGTGCCAAATTTCATGCACTGCCTCCACTGTGAAACTTCAACTTGTGTATAGAATTCTCTTATTGCTTAGTGTCCATCCTGTTTTCTGCTTCTGTAGCTGTTGGGTTTTTCCACACTGCTTTGTGGCAAGAGTTCGTGTCATTGAGTACTAAAGTTGATCTTCGTCTCACATATGAACAGCCAGTTTTTATCACTTTGTTTGAAAGAGATGCTTTCATTATCACATATGAGACTTTTATAAACAGATTGTTCCAACTTTGAGGATTTTGAGTGTTTTTCTTTTAAATGCTACCTGTACACCCTGACACATTGTGTTTTTTTCTCCTTAATTTTGCTCTAGCATAGACCTTAGTTTCAGTTACTCTTGGGCTCCACAAAGGCCCAAAAGCTTTAAAACTTACAGGTCTTTCACCTTCCTTTCAATGGATTACAAAAAGCAGTAATAGACCTTTAGAGTCTTCCTGACTACAAATTCAGGATATCCTAATGCTTTCTTATTAGTACTTATGCTTTAAGGTGTAGGCTTACATGTCAGACAGCTTTGTCCTGTTGGATGGAGTTTAAGCAGAGCCCAAGTTACATCAATGCTAACAATTCACGCTAACAAAGCTCTTGCTTCCTTAGCAATATTTGTTGCATGCATTTCTGCTTAGTTTTACTAATACCAGCTAAATTTGGAAAGAAGCTAAAGTGAGCTAACAGAGAAATCTGAGATCCAACAGGTGTAACCTTTAGTCTATAGTAACTGAAATCTGTTTGTAACTGAAATCTCGATGTTTGTAACTTCTTTTCACTGAAAACTATTTTCCTTTAGGCCCTAATACACAAAATGCTTTGTGTGTTATAATATACATTTATCTTAGGAAAATTATCATGGAAAGTTACATTTGAAGTTTGAACAGAGCTTCTCAGGCCTGTTTTTCACAATGCTCTTTTAGTTCATTTCTCTTACAGACCTATATAAATGAGAGAACAAGAAAAATCCAAAAGACCTGCTCCTTGAAGCTAAGGGACTTGTGGCTTTGGTCCAGAGGAATTGGATTTTGTTATAGCTTTGTGTCCTAACAGTTAATAGTGCCCTTTTGATGTGACTGTTAATTAAAAGGGGATATCAAAACCTGGGTTAGAACCGCTGCTGAGCAGTCTCCTCTAGATGGCACCATGAGGCTTCTCATAAAAGTCTTGCTGCTTTTTTTTATAAAGCTGTACTGTTTGAACCATGATTTGAAGTTCTTCCAAGATTATTTTTGTGATCTATTTCCTGTTCTGAATGTGCACTGGTTTTTTTGGGTTTTTTCATAGTATTTTCAAACATTTTATCTGTATTGAGTGTGAGAAACAATTCTGCTTCATTGTGTTAGCAACTGACTTTTCCTTCCAGCTCTCCTCTTCTATGTCCCATCTCAAATCCTCTATGTTTTCAAAGACTTCTGTTTTCATTGAAGTTACTGACAAAATGCTGTGCAGGACTGGAGTGATGCCTGCAGCACTCCATGACAAATGTATACGTTGATACATTGCGAGCTTTGTTGTGTTGTGAAGTCCGTTTTTGAACCAGTTTGCAGCATGCTTCATGTTAATTTTGCATTACAATTCATTAGACAAACCGACATACAGGACTGAGTACATTTTGAAAAGTGTATTCATCAAGATACTATTGCAGCACTAAAATTGAAATCTGAGCAAATGATATGACATGATGTAGTTTGACAAATTACTGAATTACATGCTTTGTTCCTTAAGTTCATACGAACTGTCTTACTATTTTGTCTCTAAGTGGGCTTTCTTGACAAATTTGGAACAAATGTATTAATACTTTATCTATCTTTGCTGCTTTCATCTAGGAATAATTAAATACTATTATATGGATTTCACATTCATATTTACAATTCCTGCTGTCCTTAACTTTTTGGCCATGGATTTCTCGGTTCCTTTTTTTGATTGCTTGCTTTTCACAGATTTCTCTTGGTAACTATCCTTCTCCCCTTTTTTTTCCTGTAGGGTTACCTTTACTTTCTGTAACCCTGGTTGCGGTGTTGAACACCCCAAAGCTCCTGTGAATCAAGTTAAATTAACATATAGCTTACATTTTCTTTCTAGCTTGTTTCATACCTGGTTTGTTTTTCAGTTGTCCTCCACTTTTAAAAGTAGCCACTTACACAATCACTGCTATTTCACTGGACTGCACTTCAAGCTGCATATTCTCATGTGATTTAAATGATTATATCTTCATTAGTGCAGAGTTCTGTGAAAGTTTTTCTTTATTAGGTGAAACTGAATACATTTGCTCTGCTTGGATTTTAACAGTAAGTTTGAGAAATGGTTGACTAGAAACTTTAGGGGTGACTTTTACTGTTAGAGGTCTGAGATACAGCAAATATCATTCAGGCTGGAATAACACTAACAGAACTTCCTCTGGTATTTTATGTAGGCATCTGAGGAGTCACCCTTCTTACCCTCTGTTATAATTTGTGTAATATAGCATGTACCTGTTTAGACTGCAGTAGCTTTACCTGATAACACATCAGTCTCTAAGCACGTCAAAGGAGACCTTTGAAAATTCAAATGGTTGCTACTCTTTTTGATAATGCTGGTTCCTTCCTTGTCTGATGCTTCAGTTACTTCTGTCTGAATATGGTAACTGTTGATCAGTCCAGCCATGCATCCAATTCTAGTTTCAGTAGTGCCCAGTATATTTAGTTCCTAATCAGGCAAGATAAGTTGCTTATTTTCAGTGGTTTTTAACTTTTGTAGTTTAAAAAGACAGATACTTTGCAACTTTGTAGTTTGATTATTTTTTTTAACCAAAGGGATAAGTGAGCACCTTGCACTTTTTTAAAAGTACATTTCTGACTGCTGTCTGCATGATCTCCTGTGCTTTCATTTCCATTTTAGTAAGATGCAGGCCATTAAACTGCCAATAAAAGATGGACAATCTTCCATCAGAATTTATTTGCACCATTTAATTTGCTGATGACTTATGCTGGAGATCTTTCTTGTGGATCAGAAAGGATTGCCAAGGTGATCACAGGGAATGTCATCTTCAGCTCTCCTCCTAGTGTGCTAGTAGGTGGACTCTTGCTCACTTAAGTCTGTCCCTTGCAGAATATTCTTCTCTTCCTTAGCATAGAATTCTCCTGAAGGATAGCCTTTCTGGAATGAAGCAGGAATTTTGTGGCATGAACCAATGACTTTTTTTGGTTTTTTTTTTGTTTGTTTTTGGGTTTTTTACCCTTCCCTTAAAGGATAGACTATCCTTAGGTCTCTTTAATAATTAAATACCGAGGGTACAGCAGAGACCCTTTGCTAGCTATCAAGGGCCCAAGAATTAGACCTGGATGACCTGGGAGATGTCAGTTGAAGAGCAAAAAGATGGCCTTCTTGTAGCATCAGAGTCTGAAGGAAAAGTTAGCCAGGGTTTAGTCACTCAGTGAATTAGTTTTCCCTAATATGAAGAATGAGTAAATAACTAGGAGGTTTTTGCCTGAAGAGAGAACTGGTGCAGTATGTGAATGACTGTTCACTGTTTCTTACAGCATGGGAGTCAGAATAAAATAGTGTGTTGGGACAGACATGAGGAGATACTTGAGTTGTGTGATAAAATCAGAACTCATTGCCACTAGAGGCTGTAGGCATGGAATTTTATCTTCCTTGATGAGGCAAATCATTGGAAGATAAATCCACTGAGGATGTCTGACCAGAGAGAAGTCACCAGTGGCTTGGAACTCTTGGAGATGCAGAAAGCTGGGAGAGATTACTAGACAGGTACAGCTGTGTGCCTCCCTGATTTTACATCCTCCAGCACATCAGAGTCAAGGTGGTGGGTTGGAAGGACCTTTTGTTTGACAGTAGACTTGTGTTTTTAAATTTACTTTACTGTGCAGTCCAGCCTATTGCTAGTCAAGCAACCACTACCAGAAATCATTAAGTTGTCCCTGTAATGAAGAGACCCTTCCAGACACAAGAGACAGATCAGCACATGAATGATGAACAGCTACCTTGCTCCCAAGTCAAGCTGTCCTTGGTTGTGAACTGTAGCCTTCTGCAGCCTCAGTAGCCTCTGAAATTTCTGGAAAATCATAAAGGAGTCCTTCTGAACTCCAAGCTATTTACAAATCTCCACTCTTTCTCCATTTGGTAGTCTTTATTTTTTCATTTCTCTCAGATAAATGTCATCTATTGTGATCTCTTGCCTGCAAATTCAACTTTTTTGTAGGTTTGGAGGGGTAGAGCAGTTCCTTTTTTAAAATTTTTTAATTATTAATTAATAAAAGCAGGATTTAACTGTAGCATATTTTTGAAATATATGTACTTGGTTTCACTGCCTGTGATCCATGCAGGCTACTCTTGATATGGATAACTTCAAAGCTAGGATAGCTCTTCCCTACATAGTTAAATGTGAATTCACTCTGAGTTTTGTTTGATTTTGGTTTTGATTTTGTTATTTTTTTCCTTTTTTGATGCTGATTGTAGATTGGATATGTCTAAATCAGGGGCTCCATCTTTCTTGGACTGAACTTGTATTATCTATTAAGCTAAAAACCAGGGCATGACACGTAGTTGTTAAGCCTAAACTTTGTAAGTTCTTGACTTAGAATGAAGGGAAGGAAAGGAGGGAGGATAATGCATCCTCTTACTGAAACATCTCTTCCCTTTTCTGCAACAGATTCTTTTCTAGAAAAGTGTCTACATGTGGTACCAACACACAGCCGTTAGTCTCCATGCGTAACACCGGGCCTTCTTACCCAAACAGGCTTATATCAGTGATGCAATCAATCAGATACGTGATCAGATAAAAATATTTCCTGACCATAAGTACTTTTTCTTCAGTCCTGAGTTGATCAACATAGGTGCTTTTGAAGCTCAGAAGCCTTACCTTACATTTATGAACACATCCCCACTTCCTGCAGTAGAGTTGTCTAGTGCCTTTCCTGCTCTGTAGATACACTTGTTGAAACAAAATGTTTCAGGTTCTTACATTTGCAGGAAATCAACATATCAACAGGTATGTGTAAGTAAAGAGTGTTTTAATATTCAGGGTGTCAGTGGGGTGTCTTCTGAAATCTCTCATGAGTCCACTTTAGTAAAAGCTTTGTCCACTCTCTGCAGTCTGGGAAGTTGCATGAAGTGAGCTGGATTCTTAGTTTTCTTGTAAGCCAAAGTGAGGTTTTGGAATCTATGTAGAAGAGAAGACTTTCCTGAAAATGAACTTCTTCCTTATTTTCTTGGAGGAAAAAAAACCTACATAGTCTTGTGTGGGGCTGGAGAACAGAACTGACTTTGGAGAAGAAAGAAAGTGAAAGATTATCACGTGATGTAGATCCAAATCTAGCTCCCACAGTAGGACTCAGTGCCAGTTATTAAAAAGATATAACAATGTTTGAAGTATTTTGACTGCTGAGGAAAAAGGAAAGATGCTCACTTTGTTAAAAGCTGGCACCTCCAGAAGTATAGTGCTTCTACCACTGGTGTGTAAGTATTAATGGTAACAAGAAGGAAGAAAATATGTTTCGGAATTACCTACATAGTTCTAAATATGTTGGACTTGGAAGAGAGCACTCTATGCCAAGTCACTGCTCGTATGTCCTTAAACTTAAAATAAAGTTCATTTAATCTTGTCAGGTGAGCTGTCCTGCATAAGAGGAAGTAGTTTGAGATGCTTTTCCTTTGGCTATTTCTGCTCTGCTTAGAATTGTCTTTGTAGCAACTTGGGGTTTTTTCTTGGTTGCTTCCTACATTTCTTGTCTTGCCGAATGAATCTGTAACGTGTTTCAGTTTTGCCCACAAGCATATTTATCCCTTATTTTGTTATTTAGTACTGTGTTTGGCAAGGACTTTATGTGAAATGTACTTCATGTGCTTCAAAGCCTGAAGGCAGAGTTTTATAGCTGGACAACAAAATTATGCTCTTTGGACAGTGGATTTTTGTAATACATAGATTAAGGATTTACTTAGCAGAGTTAGACTTGTAAATGTCTCACATTTTGGAGCATTCACTTGTGAGCTAGGAGATGACAGCTTTTCAGGAGCTACACAGTGAGTCAAAATGGTTGGTTTTGTTTTCCTTAGAAAAAATACAGAGGCTGTTTTCAGTTTACATTTGTAGTAAATCTTGGTCCTCATTTGTTTCAGAAAGGTGAAAAGAATGCTTACATTATGTGTTAAGGTGTTTATATGGCCCTGTCACCATGATGTCCAAGCTGCTATGATTTCTGTGTGAAACCTTGGCCTTTCTCCCACATCTCTTTATACCCTCCTCCCACACTGTAGATCTGCTTCTTCATTTTCATGTGCAGTGCTCTGGTAAGAGATACTTTGCATCTGCAGAGGGATAAGGAAATCACCTTTCCTTACACTGTTCACTGGGTGGCTTATTTACAAGCGGGATTCTTCGAGGGCAGCTCTTGTTGAAAGAGCAAGGCACCAGAACACTGGCTTGAAATTGCCATTCATATGTGATCTGTGAATTGGCTAATTTTGACATGCACGTAGTTAAAAAATGATTACAGTCAGAGGAGTCATGACCTCAACTTCTCATCATCTCCATTGGCTTGTGCCCTAGTTTGGAAGTGAAGGTATAGGAAGTTTTAATTGTACCTGTGTGATTTATCCCCAGTCAGCTCTTTAATTTCTTCTGGCTGTCTGAGGTTTCCGACACGCTGTAAATTTCTCCAACTTTTTCATTATCTGCAATTTCTTTATGACTCATGAATCGGAGTGGAGAGAGAGTGTGGATTTACAGCAGAGATAAACATGTCCATAAAGTCTGTATCTGTGTCAGTAATTGTACTGCTGTCAGTGAGTGTCCTGTTTTACAGGTCTCTCTTGGGAGAGGAACACGCTTTGCTACCAGTGTCAGAGAAGTGTTCGCTTTGATTTGCATTAACTTGCCAGGAGATTAGGTTGTGATGGTGAGGATGGAAATTGAGTCTGGACCTTGGCTGCTATTGTTGGTTGCTTTTTTTTTAAATCAGTGGGTATGTGGTTGAGTTGCCCTCCATGTGCAGAAAAACCAAACCAACAACAAAACAGGTCCGTACTGTTCTTAAATACAAGATCAGGAAGATCCAGTACTATGATATCAAATGTGATACTACCCATATGCATAAATTGTGCATTCTTACCATAAAACAAATGCTGTATCTAGGTAACTGTCATATCTGGAAGAAACACTGCATAGATCCTTAGGGTGTCCTCTGCCTGCCTCTGAAGTAGAATTAATATTTCTCTAAGCTTCAAGAAATTTCTGCATCTTTGCCTTCTTCCCCTCCCTTTTTCTGAAAGTACTATTGTGGGTTTTGATGGCGAGTACTAATACAGCGCCCTAGTCTCCAGGCACTGATGAATCTGCTTGCTGCAGAAAGGAGTGTATGCTGTTGGAGTTTGAGGAAAAGAGGGAAAAAATCTCTCAAAACTCCTAAATGTGTCAAAAGTTCGAACTTCTGCAATTTCTCTTTGCTTTTATATTCCATTTGCCTGTTGGTGCATGTGGAATCTCCTTTTGTTAGTTTTGTTAGTTTTTTTTGTTTGACTTATTTTTTTGTCACAGTTAGAAGGTAATTATTGTCTCACAGTCAGTTTGAATATTTAAAAATAAATATATAAAACCCCAAATTTCTATTATGTCAAGTATGCATTGAGACCCCCAAATGCATCTTACTGAATTTTTCCTAAGTCTGCTAGGCACCTTTTACAGAAGGAAGATTATCATTAACAATGTGAACTCTGATTGCATAGATAGCTTTTTAATGGTTCATAGGTGTAAGAGTGTTAGAAATACTAAGATGACATCTGCCGTTGCATGATTGTTAATTGTGGAGCCTGAGGTTGGAAATACAGAGGGGAGCTTTTTGGGTGCTAGTGTCCTCCTGTGGTAACTGCATTTCCAAAGTAACATATAAGGACCTCATGCTAAAGTGGCTCAAGAGCTGGCAGATAACTGATCTTAGAAGTGCTGTTGATCTTAATGAGTGATGCTCAGTGCAACAGCAATGTTCTAAATAAAAGCTGAGTTACTATGAGATGCTTTTTACCTGATCTTTATTGAAATGTCTGTCTCTTTTTTCCTTTCTTTCTCTTCTCCTTATCTACTTTCCAATGCTTAGTTTGTGGATCTGGTTTTGTGACAAAGGTCACCTCTGAAAAGTACTTCAACCAGAATGTAGTACTTGCTTTCCTGAAACAACACACACACACCCTCCCCCCCCCCCCCCCCCCCCCCCCCCCACCACCCCACCACCCCCCCCCCAACCACCCCACCACAACACCCACACACCAACCAACAAACCACAAACCAAACAACC
>WTSP01014908.1:0-48086 GCA_025331215.1 Actenoides lindsayi | reverse complement strand
TTTTGGGATCTGGTTTTGTGACAAAGGTCACCCCTGAAAAGTATTTCCACCAGAATGTATTACTTCCTTTCCCGAAAAAACAACCCCACCCCCTCCCCCCCCCCCCCCCCCAAAAAAAAACCAAACCCAAACCAACCAAGAAAACCCAAACCCAGCAACGAAAACAAAACACACAAGACATTTGGGTAATAACCTGGTATTCCTTTCTAACAATCTTTTCTGAAAGTCTCCTCTGATTCTTAACAGTTTGTTCTATAGTAGGAAGAAATCCTGCAATACTTTGATCCTTTCTGGAAAAGATTTATTATGTCTCTGTTGGTAGTGCGAAGGCTTATCTAGATAATTTCTATGGTTAAGAAAAGGGAGTCTTTTTAGTGTTAGTGGGGAATGAGAAGAAATGTGATTAATGTGGAGAGTGACCAAACTGCTTTGAAGACTGAAATATTTTATCTGATCCATCCATTAGCTTTTGCAGGATTCTTGATATGCTACTCAAGGCAGTAATTTGTACTTTGTGAGGACATCTGAAATACTAGCCTTGGTCAGTCAAGCAGTGGAACATTTTGGGCAACCACCGGGCTTGTTGTGCCTTCTCTGTTCTTGGAGGTTTTCCAGACATGACTTAATAAAGCCTTAAGCAACATGATCTGACCCTATAATCGACCCTACTTTGAGTAGGAGACCTCCTGAGCCCTTGTAACCCAGATCATCCGGTGATTTGATGATTCTGTGACCTAAGCTGCTTTCTAGAAATGAGTTAATTCAAACCCTGCATTCCCCAATCTAAGCTGAACACAGCACCAAACAGTTGGTTCAGCTTATGAGCTTTGAGCAGGAGATCTCAGGTGCAGCTCCATGGTCTGCTTCCATGTGAGCAGCCTGATTAGGAACAAGAAGCCTAAGGATTTGTTTATTGCAGTGGTGGCTTTCATGCTTTTTGAGGTTGATGAATGGACTTCCAAACACTTCCATCCACAGAGCTGATTATGTGTCTATCCCTATGCAGAAAAACAGGTTCCCCAGCCCAAGATGCAGATAGTCCAGTCAGTATCATTCTTTGAGCAGAGGAAGAGAATGGTCCTCAACATACGCAGAGGTGCTTGTGTGTCTCCGATGAAGTGAATGGTGAAACCACCATCTGTCTAGACAAGCAGGGGGTCAGTGAGGCTTGAATGAAGAGCTTTTAGCCACAAAAGTAAAGGAATGGGCTGTCACATTAAAGCATTTCTACCTGCCACATGCTTGGTACAGAAAGAAACATGACTACAAACAAAATATTTTCACATTATACTGTCAGAAGCCTATTTTTTGCTGCTCTCATTCTGACAGAATAAGTTGTAGACTACTGTTAGTGGAGGAATTGAGGATGGGGAAAAGTTTGATCAAGCATAAGGTTATGTGCATTTTTCCATTACAGTTTAAAAGCATAAAAAATACCAAACAAATCTCAGGAGATGCTCTGGCAGGGACTCTCAAAGCTTTGCAACTGGTCTTTACTTTTTAAAACTATTTTGCTGTTTATACCTTTATCTAATGAAATCTTTTCTACTTCTGTTAATAGAACATTTCTTCTCTGTGTACAAATGTCAGAAAGATTATCCCTGTATCGCCTCCGTCTGAAATGCTTTCCTGTAAATTTTGGCTTCTGGCAGGAGTGAAGAGAGAATTTTCTTGCCCAGTATGGGTAGCTGGACCTATTTGGAGAGCAGCAGCTGATGCTAGTGAAAATCGCACTAGAGTGTGACTTTGGAGACCTTGGTTCAGTTTCTGGCACTACCATTGTTCTGCTTGGTTGGTTTATTTGCCTTCTCACATGTCCCTCCCTGTTTCCCCAACTGTAAGGTAGAGTTCATATTAACTTCCTTTTGCAAGACATGGGAAAAATCACAGATTTTAAGAAACATCGTATAAAGCCTTTCTTGTTAACCATCCTACCCTGTACGCTGCTTGTTGTTGCCCCCTGCTTGCTGCTATTACATGCCAAAGGAAGGCGTCGTTAGAATATTATGTATCTTGTCAGTAGAAGTAAACTGAGAATGTGGTGATGAAACAGATCCAAGTATCAAGTGTTCTTCAGCCTGGGATCCCAGCAAGGTAACTAAAAGCAAGGCTGTTCTGAGCTGTTTCCAGACATTACATATGCATATATTCCTATTTGCAAGCAGCATAAAGGTTAAACATTATTAGCAGGTGTCCATACTTAGACCAGGGTTTATTTAGCTGTTTGGTGGCACATTTGCCCTGCAAGCTCAGAGGCAGCGGAGTTACTCAGTACCTAAGAATCAGTCTCACTGTTTCATTCAGCCAGCATTTGTGCTTTGAGAAAGGAAATAGTATTTGTCAAGTAGACGGAACGTAATGTGGTGGGATATTGCTATATTCCTTTTCAGTTTCCTCTCCTTTTGGATCAGGTGATGATGCATAGAAGGCTGTGCAAAAAATCTGCTAGCATTTTGTTGCTTTGAGTGGTTTCTGTTCTGAGCGTGAAGCCTTCTGTAAGATCAGTAATGGACTTGCCATCTTACCCCTTGCATCTCCAGTAAACACAGCTCTGAACATCCTGCCTGTATGTTACTAGACCAAGTCGGATAGTATCTGTCTCTTATTGCCTCATTAACTGGGGAGCATTAGAACAAGATAAAAATGCCCTGAAGCCTCTTATCTGATGATTGTTGTAACCTTCTGAGTGCCATTAGTTTAAGTTTGCAATCAAATGCTTCCCCTGAGTATAAGGAGCACTGATTAAACCTGAAGTGTCTCTGGAGGCTATTACAGCTGTCATGGGGGTGGTGGCTGCCCCTCTCCAAAAGAAGGGGGGCTGGAGGTCCCAGTGGGGTGGCCACTCTGCAGACCTCCACGTGGCTGCCCCAGCTGTTCTGCTTTGCCTAATGAATTGTTTTACAAGGAGAGGCTGGATATTGTCATCACAAGCTGCCTTCCCCGGGGACTGAAGCCAGCCTGATAATGACTAATGTTAGTGATAGTAATTGAAGTGTGATGGCTCTCCAGGGACTTGCACACGCGTAGAACTGTCAGGCACTTGTGGCTGGTACAGTCCCATGAATACCTCAGAAATGTATTTTAATTGCTTGACTTTCATAACTAGTTCCCATATATCTCCTGCAGAAACACACATTTTATGGGGGGAGGGAAAAGAAGCTGAGAACTCTGCTATGACACTTGGTTTACACGTGTAGTTTACTGCCCTGATGTGGTTCTAATGAGGATGGCTGTGTGTTCCTCCTTCCCTCTGGTCCTGGGATGTCTCTACACAGGCATGAACACAACTGATTCCACCTGAACGTACATTTTATCTTATGTCTAAGCTCTGTCTTCTGTGATACTGATACTAGATGCATGGAGATTGTACTTGTTTATAGAAGAAGGCAATAACTTTATTTCAGAATATCAAAGGATCACTTGTATTAATAGCATGGAAATAATGGTAGCTATTTGCATTTTGCTAGGCATTGAAAACTGGATATAAAATAGAACAAACATCTTCTAAAGTTGTAGCATATCCATGTGTCCCAACAGGACCAGAGTTTATTGGCATGAGATTGTGGGGATTTAGGACAGACAAATTGACCAATTTATATAAAATGGAATCATCACCTCCCAGTTTTCTCCTTTACAAATAAATTGTTGAATATAGCAGTGGAGTTGTGATAACAGCTAGAAAAGAAAACTGTGGTCCTAACTTCCAGGATAGCCTTTTTGTATGGGGTGGGGGGGGTTTGTTTTGGTGGTTGCATTTGTTTTGTTGTTTTGGTTTTCCATGTTGGGATTGACAGATAAACCACATTGTGTTAAAATAATATTTTCTTCCAGTAATAACATTGATCACAACTTAATTCAGGAAACAACTTTAACAGGACCATGAGAATTGACATACTAAAACCCATACCCTTGCAGTATCTTGCCCCAGACAGTGGACTCTGTATGAAGAGTTTACTCACTGTTTTGCAGAGGAGCGGGCAGAGTGAGGTTTCTTGCCAACCCTCCCCAGCAGCAGTTGGTATATTCCCCAAAATGTGAAGCTTCTATGTCTTTAACTATTGAAGGTATACCTATTTCTACATTTTTTTATGTAGTACTTGTTCAGGATCTTGTTAAACTTAGCAATATAATGTTATATAATTTTTAATTAGAGTTAATAAAATTTGCATGAAAGATTACATTTCCCCTCCAGCTATATCTGTTAGTCTGATAATGTAAGACTTTATCTTCTTGCAAATCTTGCTTTGCCTTTATTTCCTCTTATGGATTTCTTTAGACTGACTTCATTATTGTTCCACTGGAGATTTTTATTCATTTCTGTACAGTTTGTTTTCATTAAACAAATCTGACTTAACAGCTGTGAAGGGGTTTACATATGAACTGAATCTAGCGTGATATTCTTATGCTGGACTGAGAGCTCTTGTGGCTCACTTAACTGCTTAGAAGGCTGGCCTGTGTCTATGGAGTGAAAATAACAGGTCTCCTGTCTTGGTGCTTCCTTGGGCAGAGAAAGTGAAATTCATCTAGTGCTTGAGGAAGCCGCAAAGAAAGAATGGATTTATTAACAAAGCTGAGTAACCGAGAGGGGGAGCTTTGAAGAGAGATAGGAAACAGAAGACCTTGCCAAATGCAAAATATTTTCTTCGTCCTAGTTGAGGGCTTATAGAAGTGTATCTTCATCAAATAGCTATCAATTGCATAATAATGAGAGACAAAAAGATAGACTGGCTGAAGGCAGAATTTTTGATACTAGATTGATTGTGAGACCGTGGAACTGATGTACAAGGTCATATAAGACAGAAATGTGCAGGGAGGGGAAGGGAATGAACCTAATTTTTTGGTACTGAGTTTCATTTGTTTCATCCCTGTTTTTAGATGACTCAATTCAGTCCACTCTGAAGTCAATGCAAAGTATCTTAGTAAATTCAGGATGAGTTAAAATAGATCACGCTGATTCTTTCCAGAAACTTTACGGATTTAGGTGTTGAAAACAGTGTTTTGTTGTTCTTACATTTTTCTGGAAATGTAGGTCTACCTGGTTTCAGGCCTAGGGGCAGTCTTCTGAGGAGACTAGAATTTAAAGAGAGCACTCTCTCCAGCTCTTCTAGAGAATCCTAAAAGGCTACTCTAGGAAAGGGTATCTGTAAATGAGACCCAGCCTGAGCTTTGGGAAAGAGGTGCAGTTTAGAGAGTCACAAGAAAAATCATGTGGCTAGGAGTTTTAATTATTTTTTTTGCCTGAATTCTCTTATTTACAAACCTGTTGGGTTTTCCTCTCCCCTTTTTTTTTGGGGGGGGGGGGGAATCTCACTAAACCAAATTAGCATTGATGGAGAATTTACAACATATCTATTGATTACTTTGCTACTAAAAATCCAGTTCTTGATCCCAATACGAATTTCTCTGAGTGCTGAGAGATTTTGAATTGTCTCCATCTGTACAGGAAGGTTTTTCTGTGGCTTTGAGTTCTAGCTAGAGATCTCAAAGAAAGAGTGCTTAATGCCATTGCCAGCAGAGCAAACATACTACCTCTTGTCATCATATTCATTGCAAGTTTGTTCTTCACCTCCCCCCTTCAGTGAAGTGCTGGCTCTTAGAAATTTATTTTGGTAATAAAACATTGCTTTATGCTTGCCCATGAAAGCATGTTTGAAGGCTGTGAATTCTTTAAAGTGACCAAGAGATTGTTGTTCCCTGAGCACTCTGCAAACTGATATCATAATTAAGCCTGATTAATTAGCATGCAGAAAGTTAACCTCATAACTTTTAGTGGTTAACTTAGGCTTTTAAAACGTGAAACCAAACCTGTGGTTGGTGTGCTGTCATTCAGTTGTCAATCCCAAAATGTTATGTATCGATGGGTTCTGGTTCTGAGAAAGTGCGTGAGTTTATTCTTGTGGAAACTTTATTCTTGCAGAAATTTTTGGTGACAATGAGGAGAAAAAAGTTGTTCGTTGCTTGTCACAGTTGTACATCTTGACAGTAAAGCTAAAGTAAAGTTCAGTTATTTTCCTGTGATTTATCTTAACTTTTTACTGTAATTGGGGATATGGGAATAGAAAACTCCATGATGCTGAAGTAGAGATTGTCAGTTCATAGTTTAACTTTGAAGAGATATTTTTACTGATTGGTTGCTACAGCACAAGTGTGAAGGTAATTGAAAGGCATCTAATAACCAATTAAGCAGATTTTGTTTGTGTTGTTTTAAGCACTGTTTTAGTGGAAGCTAGTGAAGCTTATTATAAAATTCAGCAGAATGTTTTCTCTGTAGAAATTATTTTACATTTATAGAGCATTTCCATATGGAGTGCTTTCTGTGCTACAAGGCGTATGTCCACATATTGCTTAAACTGCACAAAGTGCCAATTATTTTGGTGTCAGTATACACTGTCATAAAATCTGGCTTTCCAGATATTTGGTGATGTTTTACAAACATTTGTATTATAAATAGTGTAAGTCTTTCCAAGTCTTTGCGTGACATCTCTGAAACCTATTGCTACATTTTAAGGATTTCTAGATTCAGTGGGAATTCAACTAATATTAGCTGCTGTTTTCTTCAAATTATAGTGTGACTTCTGTTTACTAACTCTAGGTTTTAATCTCTGTTCTACTGAACCAGGTAAAATCAGGTTTGGTCACTAGCTGGAGGGGAATCAAAGAGCCCAAGTCTTGCAATAAATAGCGTTGGTGCCCTCCTGGTGGGTTCCTGAACTGTTATCCTGTGGTAGCTCTAGAGGGCTCTCTGCTGTTGGAAATGTTATGTTTTGAGTGGTGTGACAAGGGTCCTAACCTGTTGGTCGCTAAAGAACTCAAAGCTTTTTTCAAATGCTAACCTCATTGTCATCAGCAAAATACAGCATATGCAATTAGAATCTAATTTTCTCCAGTGCCAGTTAGAGGTCTTATTTTTATTCTGGACTGTGGTTCTGCTCTGTCTAAATAGCTGTCACTTAAGTTACCACATTTAAGTAGCATAGGAAGTGACTTTTGTGGATGCGGTTTGTGAAGCTCCTTGTGTAAGTCACTAGAAGTAGATGTTATCAGCACTGATGTACGTGCAAGAAAGACAGTAAATAATTATCCCAGCCCTCAGTGTAACCATGCAGTTTGTTACTGTAGTAACCTTAGAAGTATATGGGCATTGTTAGGGAGTGTTAGGAATAAATGTCTAAGATGAATGGCTAGATGAGACAGGGTGAGAGTATGAACAGTCATTTTCAGCAGAGTAATAGGCATTTCTCATCAGTTGTGTCAAATGGCATTTAGAAAGAAAGGAATACCTATGTAATACTTCAGAGCTTTGTTTCCAAACCGTTCCTTTGGGTGTTATATGGGGACATGAATTCCAGTTCTGCCTTGGTGGATGTGCAGTATCAGGCTGGGTTTGACTGGATATTCTGTATCAGACTCAGTTACATTAAAATGGGCTTCAAAATGATTAGTTGGAAAATGAGTCAAGCAGTTGAAGATTGTAATGCTGTGTTCTCTGTTGTAATATTAAGTTCTAGTCACTTCTAGTTTTGTAGGTTTGCTTTTCCATATTTATGTTTTTGTGCTGGCAGTGCATTGCGTAAGGGAAGCTGCTGGCTTGGGAAGCTAACTGGGGATATTTGGAATGGTTGGGGTGAGGATAAGAACGCAAGGCAGTTGAGTAGGTAAGCCCTGTCTTTGGGTGTGTATGCTAACATAAGCACTGATGTGTAATCATTTCAGTGCAAACACTGATGTCTTGAACATAGCTAAGGAAGAAACATTTACTGACATAAATGACAACAGTTTCATCTCCTGGAGCAATTGTCTTTGGTTTCAGAAAGCCGGCGCTGCATTGCTTTTACATAGTTGTGTTTCAAAAGCTGTAAAGACTAGAAATAACTAGAAATGACATCTCTGAAAAACTGTAACACTAGAAATAACATCTGTGAAGACTAGAAATAACTGCAGTGTGATTACAGCTTATATTCTCCAACACATTTGGACAGAATGGCTTTGATATCAGTTATATGATGGTACAGTTTTCTGTACGATGAGGAACTTATGTATTGAGGGAGTGAAAATAATGTTGAATTTGATGCTCACTGAGCTCTCCAGTGTGAGTGTCCTGCTTTACCTGCTCCATGGTGAGTTTTGGCTTGTGTACTCTGCGAAGCCCTTGTTTGAAATCACCATTGCGAATTTACTGCTGAGGAGGGGAAGGGTCAACTATGGCTAGATCCAGGAAGGGAACAGGTTTTATTTTCATTGGTAGTATTTGCAGTTCCCCAAGCAATGAGAGCTGGAGAAACTGGCTGTTGAGAGCCACTTCTTGATTAGATGTTTGGGCCTGTTGTAAAATCCTGTGACATCTGCCAGTTTTCAGTGTGGAAATACTTACACAGTGGAGGAAATTTTATTGAGGAATCTTTCATGTTGGCTCCTAGAAGAACATAAACCAGAGTTTCTCTTCATAGTACGAAAATTATGCTGAATTGCCTTTGTCTGCATAAAACACAAGCTAATAATAATAATTAAGCTATTGGTTACTTTTTGTGCAGTGAAAAGATGTTTCTTCCAGGATTCCTTTCCCCATGCTGTCCCTGCCTTAAGACAACTGCAACACACAATTTCTAGTCAGAGGAATTCAAATGTTCCTTCCTTCTAGCATTTTGGATGTATTTATTCCATGTACTACATCTTTTCATGTCTGACCACTGTAATTTGAGAGGAGATAGTATGTTTTTCATTGAAGGGAATGGGCTGTACTATTTTAGTTGGAGATTTTATACCAGTTCTAATACGCTAGTGAAATTTTTGCACAATAAGATCTTAAGCAAATTAAAAGCTTATATGCAAGTATTGATCTTGTGCTTGTAAATTCCAAGGGTAAGCTACTAGAGGGTTGCTAGTTTTAAACTACATAAGATTTTGGTTTTTTATTCAAAATATATTTTCAAGTAATTGTGATTGAACTGAAATAATTTCTGAGAGATACAATATTGTGCAGTGGCATCTGCATCCTCTGTTATTTATGCTTTGACTTGTTAGTTTTGAGTACTTTCTTAGTCACTTAATCAGATCAAAGTACTGAAACCACTAAACCAAATGTCTCATAACACTGTCTCAGAATTAATGCTATGTAAATGCTCTTAGTATGTTTAAACATGCTTCTATGTTCTGTGTAACACTGTACATTGTTAAACACTGTCAGTTTTGAGATCTAAATAATTTTGGAAAAAATGAATTAAAAATGCCCTTTTGGCTGTTGCATCTGCCTGAGGGACATCCTTGTTGTTCAGGGGATTTTAAAATACAATCCATATGCTTACTTCCCAGTTGAGCTGTTCATTAGTCGCTAAACACGGTAGTTCTCTAAACACTAAACACACTACAAACACTTCACAAAGTCACTAAACACAGAGGGGGAGTGGGATACAGTGAAAGTTACTTGGCACAAATTTCTACGGAGAAGAAAAAGGAAATAAAATTTATTTTTTTACATATATATAGTCTTCCATTCCTAGTTGTCTTATGCTTTGTAGCTATGGTGGATAAAATTCAGGTGAGTATGAGTTTGAGATCATGACACAGATGAAAGTGATAAAAACCATATTTTTCACCAGTGGTGGCCTTGAACCTTCAGAGGCCTATATATGTGTTATGATATCTGAAGCTGTATGCTAATTGTCTTAAGATATGTTAAGTGCATATATAAGTCTCTTTACTTCAAGGTCTGTTTTTAGTGAGTACTCCACTTCTTTAAAACAGAGCAGTGACTTGTTGTTTAGGGTTTTTTGTTAGCCATTTTCACTTTCTGGTAATCCAGCAGCATCACTGAGCTGTGATTTAGCTTGAAAGTACGGGGACAGTGTTTGTTGCATTTTTAAAACCAATTCAGTTGAAATGATCATAGCAAAAATAACGTAAAGGTTGTAGCAGCCTGCAGTTTTCAAAAAGCTGAACTCTGTATGTAAATACATATATTGGTTATATTAGTGTTACCTGGTGGTTGTTTTCAGCCCTATTTTGAATGGAAACTTTTTGAAATGCTAAGTTATTTCTTATTTTCACCCAGTTTCACCACATCACCTGCTCTGTGTAGGGAACTTTTTAGGCCAGTCCACACCCTGAGCCATCAGGATGGTAATTCTCTTATTGCAAGAGGTGCCAACACCTATTCTCTGAGGAGCTGGCCTGTGAATGCTTGCATGAGGTTCTGGCCCTGAATCTATTGATCACTCTAGGGTCACCATAGTGCATTTCCTGGGCTGAAGTTGGAAAGTCCCTGGTCTCCGGGTTGCTTGCTGCTTGCCTGTTAAAATTCAGTGTGCCAGACCCACAGCACCCCTGTCTTTCATGAATGGAATTCAAAAAGACACTTACATTTCCATAAATAAATTAGGAATTCAGTGGCTTCTTCTGGCTAATCAGGGCAGGCTGATAAACCTTGCTAGCTGTTTAATAAATGAATTGTGACTGATTACCTATTAATATGGACGCCTCAGGAATTCACCCTGGGGGAAGCAGAGCAGTGAAATAGAGAGGGGCATAGCCCCCTGGGAAATCAGGGCTTCATGTTTGCAGCTTAAATATCTCTGTGAAGTATCAATAAGGAGGTAATTGAATTTTGAACACAAACATGAGCGCCGGATGGATGAAGGAGAGGGGGGCACTGATCATCTCTTCATGCCCCTTCATACTCCCCTCCCCTTTCCCTTAGAGACCACTCTAGTGAAGATAGATGCTAAATCCATTAAATAAAGATTAGGCTCTGTCGTGGTAGAAAATGGCAGCTTAGCTAGATCCCTGGGCAAATTGGGACCTTTAGCAATACAGAAAATTAAAATATACATTTTTAACAAGTGTGCTGTCGACACAGTAATAATGACTGTGTGGCTTGTGGGGTTTGCTCACCTTTCAGATCTGCTTTTGTTTGGCTATATCACTTGCTCTTGTTTTGAAACCAGCTTGCTCGGTCTCTCTGAAGCAGAGAAGACTTAAGGGAAGGAAGGCTTTTTTCCACCACCTTGCTTTCGGTTTTAGGCACTCTTTCTTGGCCCTCATGCTTGTAATATCATAGAATATCATTACTCTTGTATTTGATTATGGAAATAATTAACTTTGGCTCCAGCGTGCTTAGTCACGTATCCTGAAAAGTAGTTGGAAATAGTCTAGAAGAAGAAGAAATGTGAAATGTAAATGTGATCAGGCTTTTTTTTATATGGGTTTTATTCTGAAAGCACACAGCCTTGTTTTTTATTTACTCCAGATCAATTTTCCTGAGTTCTGCCACTACAGGAAAGATTAGTATAGGGGTGTGCATTGTAAAATATCAGCATTCTTTCTTGTCATGCAAAGAATTGTAGAAACACAGCTGAAGTGGCCATTAATGGGTAACAGTCTTCCTTTATAATACTGTGCTAGATGTAGAACATAATCAGGCCTCCTTCACAACTTCACACGCCCTCTCCTCTATTGCAGAAAGTCAGTAGATCCTCCTGGATTTTGCAGGCAAAACCTCATCTGCCTGTACAAGTAGGGCACCAATTGCCATACTAGAGAGACTGCTCCTCTTTCTCCAAAGAAGATCCCAGAGCTGCAGAACAAATCTATAATTGTTTCTGTTTAACATTTCTTAGCAAGAAATGAGCCTAAACTAATGTGTTCCTGAGGAAAATTGCTGTTCCTTCCTTCTAGAATTTTTTTCTTTAGATAGTTTTGAGACTGCTGAATTATAACGGACTGAGACAGTAGGAACATGGGGGCTTAGGTCTAATCTTCCATGACATCTCCTTGACAACTCTGCTTTACTCTTTCCAGACTCCTCTCAAATTTTAGCTGTCATGACTGGAAAACCCTTGATGCTGCATCCTCAGTTTCAGCTGCTAAGAACTGAACACAGAATAATCACCTTTAGTTTAAAGAACAAAAGTAGTTGTTACTCAATGTAAGAAAAGTGTTAATATACATGAGTCCATTCCAGAGACAGTAGTGAGCATACAGGGAATGTCTTGGCTTCCATTAACTCGGGGCTGCTGCAAATGTGGAAAAGGTTTTCCATCTGTTTGCCAAACTATCATCTGCTTCCACAAGCCAGCAGTTTGCTCGCTTGTTTTTTGTCAGAGGGATTTTGGGTTGGAAACATTTATATTCTTTCATCTAGTCATGCTTATAGCAAGGAAAAAAAATGTCTTAAGATGGCTCAGCCTCAAAGATTCTCTTTCATGGTGTTGACACCAAATTGAAAATGAACAGGTACCACCCCTTAGCTGAATTGCAGTAATTGATTGGGTATGTGCTATAGTGTCTCAATTTATGAAGCCAGATTTCAAGCCTCTCTTGGTCAAGGTAGATTACAGCATTGGGTTTACCTTTGACCAAGCATGTTGATCATAGGCTCCTTCTCTCTTGGGACTTCCTGGCCTTTGTCCTCTTGCAAGGGGACAGTTCCTCCCCTAAACCCTGCCCCCCCTGACTCTTTCTCAGTCTGCTAGCTATTTATAACCCACCTAGTTTTCTTTAGCCTTGGCCATCCCTCTCAAAGAAGTCATCAGTACCTTGTCAGCCTATGCCTTTCTTTCTCTCATGCCTCTGGCATCGTTACTGTATCACTTGTCCCACTGCCTGTTTTGGAGGTATTTTTCCACACTCTTCTTTTTGCATGTAAACTTAAACTGATTTTCTAGCTCAGGAGTCTTCCTTTGTGTATACTAAATTAAAAAGGAGACTCTTGCTAGTTTGTTCTGTAGCTCCTTCTGAAAACAGGCATGTGCCAGGAACCTCACAAGCTTATGGCTTTCCACATATTAAGGCACTTAGTGATGCAGCATTTTAATTAAATTAACCAGAATTCATAAATTGTAGATAGACAGATTTTCCAGATCATCTCAATATGAGCTTTTAGGGTGATCAACACTCTTCTGGTGTTTAATCCATCAGACTGCCATATGGAGTGTTGAAGAGCAGAATATCTGTTTATCTACAATTGTTGTTTTTTCACGTCAGCCAGTATGATTTTTGTATTTGAGGACCTGGGAGTGCAATCTGTTGCTGCATCTCTTATGTGAATTACATCAAACTTATGCCAGACCCCATTTCATTTCTATCCCTCCTTTTTTTCTTTTTTAGTGAATCCAGGTGATCCAATAGCCTGTTTAAATGGCATGATAGACAAAGAGGGTCATTCCAGCAGCCTCTGGAAGGAAGAAACCTTCTTGTCTTGTGACTTCTTTCATTGCTGTCTTCAGAAAGAAGTAATCATCATTCTGAGGTGGGAGGTGAGATGGGCTCAGTGCAGAAATGTTTTGCAACCTAGACATCAGACTCTTCTCATCAAATTTGATTTAAGATATTTTCCACTGTCAGAACCCCCTAAAATTCTCTTCAGGATTAAGATGCAGTCATTTTTACACATATGGACATAGGGTTGTTTGCTTTCTTGGATGCATTGACAGAGTATGGGGAATAAAACATGCTTATTAAGATAACCTCAATTTTGATCTCAGTTTAGGGAATGCATGAAGGTGGGAACTGTTGATATGTTTTGATGATGATAGGTGGAAAACAGTGGTTTCTCACCTTGAGTAGAGTTGTCCATCTTATCCAGCAGATGGCATTGAAAATATACCTGCTGTGCTCTCTTTGCTAAGCAGTGCCTTAACTGAAATCTGGAGTCTTACAGGCTGTACTCCTCCCTTTTCTCTAGTTCATAGCTGCATAGCACTTTCTGATGAGGACTTTGGGTGTCCCCTGCCTAGTGGGTAAAACAAAAGCCAACGCATCCATGGGTTATTGAGAAAGAAGTTTAAGGCTGGTGTGCTGTACCTGCAACAAAATCTGTTCTCAGGATTTTAAAGTATTCCTTTAAACATTTAGCATTTGAGCAAGCCCTATTAGTAGTCTTCTCTTTCCTGATTTACATTGTCTGCCCATCTGCTTGTCTGCCAGTCATCTTGGTATTTGTGTCATGTGGGTAAATAAGCAGTGATCTTTCAATGAGCTCAGCACCAAAGGCAATGTTAAGCACTCATCCTTTTGAATAGTCCTGTGGTACTCACTAGCTTAGACCTGCGCCTGGATTCCTGGAGAGTGCACAGGTTCTTCAGGCTGCTGGCATCATCAGTCCCAGTGAAGGGTGTTTCTTAGGCTGGTGACAGTAGGAGTTTGTAGGCCCTTCGCATGTGGGTCACTGGGAGGAGAAGAGATTATGGATGTTGATATTTAGAGTGGCTATCACTTAGCCTCTAGTTGAATCATGAGGACAGTGGGATGTAGATGTAGTGTAATGATTCAAATTATAACTGGCAACAGCCATAAAGCTGAGAAATAATACTATGCATGAAGAGAATGTCAGCTCTGTAGTACTTTATCTGTTTCTTGGTTTTGTTTTTTTAATTCTTTTAGCTTTATTCTTTCTTTTCAATGAATACGCTCCGTAATATAATTTTTGTACGAACATTACTGTACTCATGTAAGGCAGTGTTATTACTCCTGGGCAGCCAAATAATTTGAAAGAAATGATAAAAGCTATGTACATGTAACACAACTATCAGGTGGAGTTAGCATGAATGCCCACATCAGAACTATGTAGCATGGCTTTGCCTGATACTATTTATATATTGTGCTGTATTGTGACTAAGCTAGCAACATACCCATTTCCAAGTATTTAGACCACAGTGAGAGCCAATGAACATTGCTACCTCTCTGGAACCTGTGGGATAAAAAATGCCTTCTGGCAGCCTCTTCATTTCCTTTATAACTGAGGACCCGAGTAGAACTGAAGCTCTCCTCCTCCTGTTCCAAAAAATTTGTCTGTGATCCCTTGTTTGATAACTGTGAACCCTGTTGCTGTTCTGTCCTTGGTTTAGCCTTGTGACCAAGTGTAATGCTTGACTGTCCAGTAAATCCAGGCATCCAAACTATAATCTAAATCTTCCTTTTTTTTTCTATATAACACCTGTGGAATAATACCTTTCCTATATACCCACACAGCTCTTATAATATATAAGAGCTGTGTGAGTATATAATATAATTCTTATAATATTACACCTTTTCCAGAATCTTTTACTCTGATCTTAACAAATCTTGTGCCACTCAAAGATGAACTCATCATTTTGACTGTGATCAAGAACTCCATACACTTCTCTACACACTTTGATGTTGTATCAAACCACTTTTCTTTCTCAATGTTTGGGTTTTTGTGATTTATCTAATATACTGCATCTAGCAACAGATACTTCCAGTCTGTCAAGAATGCAGATTGCTACAAGTCATTGCTGTGTCTTCTTAGAAACTGGTGTCCCTGCACACTTTGGAGGCATACTCTGTAAACATCCTCCTTCCATATAGTATGTATAGAAATCTTGATAACTGTTAAGATGTGTTGTGAGTGTGGTAGTTGTCAGTGTTGTCTCATTTAACTGTGTGCCTCTATTGTTTGTTTGCATTTATATAGTGTCTCTTAAGCTTCTTAGGGCAAAACTGACTTGTCCTGTGTTTGTACACCATGTAGCAGAGTGGGTACTTGATCAAAAATTTCCAGGCATCAAGTTGTACATCAGCATTGCTATCTAGCTGTGTTTATTTAAATATATTTGTCAAGCTAGCATCCTGGCTGTTCTTTGTTGACACTTTGAACACACTAGTTTTCTCTCCTTTGGCATTACATGTCCTAACAGGAGACAGTATGGCATAAACTTCGTGAGGTATTCTTTGAGGGGCTTTGATGACTTAAACAGTCTTCTGCAGGAGTGGTCAAGGCTCTTCTGACTGCTTAAGAAAGAATTCTAGGAAATGCCACAAAAAGATATGCCTGACTTTTGGGACCAATGCCTGCAGCTGCTACCTTTCAACACCTACCTCGACTTTCTGTATCAGAAATAGAATCACTCCAACTGCCAGCTGTGCATGCAGTCAGATCTTAAAATAAGCTGAACTGCTGTTTTGGAGACACTTGTATGTTTCTGTAGATTTATATCAGGTTCTTAACTTAGATGCCTCAGTCTGGAACCTTAATTTAGTTGGCATGGATCTAAGCCTTGGATCTGAAACACCATTCATGAGATAATATGGGATTTCCTTGTTTCATAATAATTCTATTCACTCAATCTTGAAACTTGACAGAGAAAGATGTATACAAATTTGTGGGTGGGGAAACCTGGGGGATGGATGGTGAAATCATGTAGCAGGAGTGACTGCATCAGGAATAGAAAACAGGTTTCCATTTAGAGGCTATAGTGGTGTCTGCTGGAGCATGCTGTAATTTTAGCCCAATAACTGTATCTATCAAAGAAAACTTTACCTGTACGTAACACAACTCTTGTATTTGAGATAATGCTTTCTGACACCAAAATATCATTCGGAACTATAATCAGAAACAAAAGAGGACATACTTTGAAGATAAATATGGCAACAATCGGTCATGGCCTTGCTTTTTCTTCTAATTATAAATTCAAAGGGACAGAATGGAGTAAAACTTCTTCTCTGGACTTTCACTGTATGTATAAATTGTAAGCTGCTTGAAGGGCCATAATATCTTTAAACATGTTTGCTGTTTATGTATATGACAAATCTTTTTTCAAGAAGTTCTGAATTGTGATCTGCTGTTACTTCTAGTTAAATCTGACAAGTTTAACAAATTAGGCATGATTTTCATGTGCATTTGTAATAACAAAATTTTAGTTAAACTTCACTGATGGTTTTTCACTTAAAGATTTTTTACTTCTGTATTTTTCTGTGCATTTTCCTTGTAGTGTTTTGAAACAATATACTACAAAATCTTAATTTATCAAAATCTTGAGCTCTAAGAGAAGGTAAAGAGTAGGTTTCAAAGTAATTGGCATAAATAGAGTTGGATGGAAGGTGGTGACACAAGGATCTGGACTTGGGTCAACTGCACTTGATAGCTTTTTATACTTGGACTAAGAAGAATAGCTATGTGAAGTTGTTCTCATTCTTTGTTAGGATTTTTTTTAATAGGATTTTGTTGTTTCTGAACTAAAAACTTGGAGTTTGGCAGAATATTTATGACAAAACTATTTCAACTTGCCAGAGAATTTAGTTTAACGAAGTAATTGACATTTGTGTGCAGCTGGTGAATGTGGCAGCATTTAACAGTGTTTTTGCATGTACCCCTCAAGCCTCCTGAGCTCCAGGGATGGTCCAGAACAGCCAGGTGGAAACAGTCCCTAGCATGGTGAAACAAAGTGTATTGCTCTACTCCTGGAGCGCAGGCTAGAGTGAATCTCCAAGACACAGCATTGTGTCATTTCCTGCTTCTTCTGCTTGACTTCAGTAATTGTTTGTGCCTATATTTCTGTATAAGGTTTCATAATCTTTTCCCAGAAAAGGAGAATTCATTCTCTCCTTTGTAACTTGAGATACTGTCTCTTCAGGCAGTCTTTTGGTAAGAATAATTTTGAGATAGTGTGAAATACACCATTCACTTCTAGAGAGGCACTTATAAATCAAGAGATTTCTTCATGAGTATGTGCAGGAAAAAAAATGGATCTCTTTGATTTTGAAAGGTAGCGTCGTTATTTTACATCTCTAAAACTGAGAAGATAAATTGAAAATTCCTATGGATTCCGAACCCTGAAAAGAATAAAGGGGGGGAATTTAGAAAAAATAAAATAATGGAAGCCACTCGGATTAAAAGTAGCAAAAAAGGAATGCTTTTTACACAATGAATAATTTGATGTGGAACTTTCTGCCATATCGGGATTTTTTTCTTTTTAGACCAAGTATTTAGCAACTATTGAAAAGGAATCTGGCAATTAGATGGATGATGAGAACATTGCTAGTTAGAGCAGAATAAAACCTAAAATGAAGCAGAAAATATCAGTTGTTTCAGAATATAAAGCAAGCACTTAGGAAGAGGAGAGACTGTTACTCCATATGTCTTCATAATGGAATTCTTTGCTTTTATTTTGCTGTGGTGCTTTTAATATTGGGTGCAGTCAGACAGAATACCTGGCTGGGTAGGTCACTTATCTGCCCTGCTTTAGCATTTCCTGTGTTCACGTACTTTTTTTATTACTACAGACCTGACAGATTCTTGTTTAATAGGAAATAACATTTCTGCCATCTTTTTCTAGTGACTAATTCTAGATCCTACTATTGATGGGATTTTATATACAAGATTTTAGTCAGTGATACAGAATGCAAATTCTCTGAGTTACATCTCTAGAGAGAACATTATTATTAAACCTTTTTGAGGCTGTCCCTGGTGACAGCTCCATAGAGCAGGTGGCCTGCATGGCACAAGCACACAGGGAGGCAGGAGCCTGTGTCTTATCAGAGCATATAATCTAAAAATCACTCAGCCTGTTTCTCTCTCCTGGGGAGATGACAACAGTGACACAGGTCTCTTATGCTAAAAACTAATTGTTAACCTGCAGAAGACGTCATTCAACAGAAATCCTAACAGAAAAAGGCTGGGTGATGGATGTTTCAGAGTAGCAGGCCAAGCTGTCATTTGGTTTTCAACAGATAGTTCTCTGGGTTGCCTTAAGATTTTTACACTTAGTACCTGTCTTACTTGAAAATAGAGAGCATATTTTTTTAAAAATGCTTACAATTTCTGTTTACTAATAGTATGCATATAAAACTTGGAAGAGAAACAGTTCCTCCCCTGTCTCAGGGCACAAAATACACTGACTCTTGACTATTGTGTTCAAGCTTCCTGGAACAATAAGCAAAGCAGTGGAGGTGTTAGAGACTAGGGAACAGGAATATAGCAAGCAGGTAATGTTTGGGAAAGGAATGTAGGATTGCATATATATCTGTTGATAGGAGCATGGCCAGTAGATCAAGGGAGGTGATTGTTCACATCTACTCAGCAGGCATTAGACTGAATCTGCAATGCCACATCCAGTGGTGTCCTTCATTTCCCAGCATAAGAAAGACACTGGTTAACTGGAGTCAGTTCGGTGGAGGGCCATTGGGATCTGAGCACTTGACCTGAGAGTTGCCTGCTAGTGCCTGCAAGGAAGTTACTGAGAAGATGGAGTCTTGCACAGTGCTGCATGGTGGGAGTTTGAGATAAGTCATAAATTGAAGCAAGAAGGTTTCTTACTGGATTCAAGAGAACTTTTTCAGTGTGGAGCAGTCAAGTATTGGAAGGATTGCCAGGAGAGGTTGTGAAGTCTCCATACATGGATGGACTTGACTGGCTGAAGCCCTGAGCAGCCTGTCTGTTCTTAACAGAAGGTTGGAGACTGGCCAAGGTCCTTTCAAACCAGAATAATTCACTGATTCTGTACAGTTTTCCTCATGATATTGTACTGTATACCTTATAATTTGATCAGTTCTTGTAGATTAAATTTTATCCACTCATCACTTTTCCCATATGCTCTCTTTACTTAGACATCTACTCTGCTGTGCCTTTCTACCTCCAAATATGTCTGATAGTCCCACTGTTGCTGGATTGTGGAGTCTTCTCCATTCTGGCTTCCAAAGTTTGTTCCATGCTCCTCTCAACAGTCACTAAATCTATGGAGACTCCTCATGGCCACTGCCACCCTCTGCTTTACTTTCTGAGCTGTCTTGTAGATGGTTTGCCATCTGCTTTGTTGCAGTGCCTCTGTTCTTTGTTTCCAGCAATGAATTAAGAATCCTAGACTGCTTGTTAAAAGATAGCTATGTAACTGTATCCAGCTTTTGTAAGAGAAGAAAGTAATGGTAGATATATCCTGAAACCAGTGTTACATACGGATGGGGATGAAGAAACTTTTTGAACCAAAAGAGTACCAAAGCTTACAGGGCTACTCACCACAGACCTTTTGGAGTGAAAAATAATGTTGGGGTTTTTTTGTTGGCTTGTGGGGTTTTGTTTGGTTTGGATTTTTTTGAATGACTGTTGACTATGCTTTATTTTGTGATTTTAATGAACTGGAGTTTCTTCTGGCTGCTGATCTGAGGAGATACCTGCAGACTCAGATATCTCTGTATTTCTTGTATTTTAATCATGTCTTTAAGCTTTTCTTCAAAACTCATGCATACTAGAAGTGAGGGTGCTTATGAAAAATGTTCTCACATTTCTTCATGGGTCTGGGAAGCAACTTTTACATCTGCTTTTACAACAACTGGGCCTTGCCTAGTTGCCTTTGAGTTCATTAACAGCTAAATCGTAATAATTGTAGCAGAACCTACATTGTTTGTATTTAACTATCTATTCCAAACATCCCTAAGTGGTATTACAGTTTTGCTGTTGAGTAGGTCAGATTAAAACTGGTGATAGTTTGAGCAACAATTATCCTGTGAATTTTTTTATTATTTTTTTTAACTCTTCCAAATAGACCTTCTTTATTCATTTGAACTTGACTCTTGAAGCGTTTGGATTCTGTTAAAAACATAACATTTCTAAATCAGTGCATTTCCTCAGAGGTCTTGTGGCCAACTTAAGAGTTTGTAAAGATTGTTTTGTATTCCCCAAACCCTTTTCTGGTCTTTCAAATATTCTTCAACTGGGGGTATTGTTGCCAGGAGAAGAGGACTGTGGCAGGCAGAGCACATGAAAACAGTCAATAGTATAACTGATAAAGCTGGACTGAAGCAAGCAGTGAATATAGTGGGAAGGATGAGGATAGTCATTAAAGAAAGTGCCTTGGATTCATGTGGAGGAAAGAATAAAATGAAGGCAATTGTGAAGGTTTTCTTCAGCCCACAAACTGCATATTGCTGCTTTTTCATAATTCTGGTTTAATTAAGTTTGAGACTTTGGCCTTGGCACACTGAGATTTCAATCGCTTTGTTGTATTGGGTCATACAGATATTTTACTTGGTTTTTTGAAGTTATGGAAGTCCTTCATGTAATTTCATGTGTTGGTTTACTTCATGTGTAAATCAAATAATATTGTTCAATCATAAAAAGCGTGAACCTTCTTTTCATAGGGACCTTAAATATTGATAATTCATTGTTGCATCAAGGGTACCAGTCGTCTACATGGAAAAGTGATTCAGTAAAGAATCTGGGCATTAGAAAAAATTTTTAATTGAGCCTGCTTTTTTCAAGCTAGGACATAAGTCTGGACAAATACATGTAGACTACCATAGTATCAGCTTCTTTCATTCCTTTATCTGTTTCCATTAAGCTTGTTTACAGAAGTTAAATTGAAAAATTTGGATCTTCACACCTCAAGCTGTTAGCTGACACACTGACAGGCTTGTTTCTGCCTTTTGGAGGTCAAGGAAGCTGCACCGTTCTTGAACCAGAGCTGCAAGCCTCCCCATAAACGTGCCTTGAATGTCTTCTGATTGGATTTGTGTACCCTGGCTTGCATAACCATACAGCTTGTAACCCAACATTATTAGCCAAAAAGAGTATAGGGACTTACATAATCATTACACGATTATTTTTCAGTGCCTGTACTGTAAATATGTAATTCTCTCTACTCTTAATAACTCTTAATCCCTCTGTTCCTGTTGGCTCCTGGGCTCAGATTTTGCCATGGTGGGCATAGCCCAGCCACTGATAAGACTTGGAAAAAATTGTTACTTCCAAGATTTGCTTGCTTTGCTCCCGACCAGTAAATACCTGCTCCCCAGTGCAGGCAGAGGCACTGCATTATGGTGCAGTTTTGCGGGAGCTTGGGCAGCACTTCTTTCTGGGAAGGCACGGAGGCAGGTCTGTTCACCTCTAGAAGCTATTCATACCTGGCTGCTTGTGTATATTCAGTGCAGACCTCTCTGCCTAGCTTCTCCCTGTGTTTTATGCTCAAGAGTTATGCTCACTGTGGTGAGAAAACATAAATCATCAAGAGCTCTTAGTCTGCTGCAGGGGCTGGGAGCCCAGGAAGAGATTGTTTTCCTTTTGGTACAAGTAGGTAGAAAAAACAACCCTGTAGAGTGCTTCTTGTTAGAACATGCCCCATTTCTATCCCTCTATTTGCCTCCAATGTCTGGGATTTGCTGGCCAAGGCTCTCACAAACTGTAGCTGTTCCAGTGATACCTTACACTAGTAAAGTCTCCTTCAGGTATACTTGAAAATATCTTCAACTTTGATATAAAATTGCTTTTAATACTGCTTCTAATATTAAAAGCATAACTTGAACTTCTTTTTCTAAGCTTCATACAATACTTGAACATAATTTTTCTGTGTTTAATTAGCTTCATGAGTCAGTGCTGGTCTTAGATCTTGACATTTTTTGGTGTGTGAAATTTTCTTGTGTTTGACCTTGGCTTTATTCCAGAGTAAATATTTTAAGCTGCTAGTTGTGTGTGTGGGTTTTTTGTCTTCAATCTGAGACTAGGGGGCAGACATAAGTAACACTGAGAGAAGTGAACTGTATAAACCACAATTAGAATTGCAGTGCACAGGTGTCTGAAGATCTTACACAATTGCCAAGCTATTTGTTTCTCAAATGAGAGGGGCTCTGGGAGTGTATTTTGGAGAAGAAAGGGAGCAGAAGGCCTTCCATTTGGATGTTAGGGTTGTGGTTTTGGTTTGTTTTGGATTGGTTGTTTTGTGGTTTTTGTTTGGTGTGGGTTTGTTTTTTTGTTTGTTTTTATTTTCCCTTAAATCCTGGTTTAAGTTCTTCCAGACTGTATACATTTGATATCTTTACAGAATCAGCATAATGAATGATTGAAAGTGATTTATTGCAGCTGGTGATGGAATTTATAACTGCCTTCAGATAAGAATCAGCATTTAAGAATAAAATTTTCTTGCATGCTAGCTGTTTTTTTGAGCATCAAGTTAGGTCTTGTTAGGCTTAAAAATCTGAATGCCAACAGTCAAAGTAGGCTGAGTTGTAATGATATTAGAGTGGCTTTAGCATCAGGGTTATGGGTGAGTTCTGTTGCAGATACTTGATTTTTTTTTTTTGTGGGAAGATAGGCATCTTAAATCTCTATGCTAGTCAAATACATAGTATTATTGCAATGAAAAAATAAAGTGAATAAACAGCTCACAGTGCGAGACACTCAATGTATCTAGAATTTCAGTGTTCACTGTATTTTGCAATTCAATACACAACAGTTTTTTAGTTCTGTATTTCTGTATGCTCTGCAGTGTCAGATCTGTATTCTTGGGATGTGAGGTTCCATTAAAAAAATAAATAATCACAGCCCCCGCTCCCCCCACGTACACTCATTTTCTATAATATGGTAATGATATCACCGTAGCAGTAATTACGGGTCATCTTCATTTCTTTCATCTCTGCTGGTTCTGATGGCTTCATTCCTTTGACGGAGAAGATTTGGCTCTGGGTGCTGTGATTATTTTGTTAAGCATTATTCGAATAGACAGGAGTGAGAGAAATTAATCAATCCAAATGCAATTAGCATCATGTTTAACCCAGTGATGGACGTCTCAAGGTGAAACAGCCAGGGGAGTTTCAGACATTATTATTCAATCCAGTGGCTCTTATCTAAATTACAATCAAGAGAGGTTTTTATTGGCTTTGCGGAGAGAAGATGTAACTCTTTCTCTGCTTTAGGGGTCAAAGGGATCAGGTCTTTGGCCTCACAGGATTCTGATTGCAGGCAGCTCCTAGAATTGAGAGGTACTGTAGGAGTTACCTTTAATATGGGGGTCACTCAGGACAAAATATCTGCACATTCTGATATCTGTGACCTGGAACATAAGTTTAGTAGCTCCCTGCGCATTGGCAGGGATGTCACTGCCCCTTGCTTCGAGTGTTTTCATTGACTGGCTTAGCCCATCTGTATGTGAATGAACACTGTTGTAGTTTTTTTGCATTCAGAGCTCCACGAGCATCATCATTTGCAGTGGAGTGCAAGGAGAACTGTACTGCCTGGCAAGGTAGGGAAATCTGCTTAGGAGAACAAGGTAAATTATTCTGCAGAGAAGGAATCTAATTTTTTTTTAGAGTGGATATAATTTTGGTATTTATTGATAGCAACAATAACATTTTTGAGGCTATCTTAATCTGCAGCAGACCTGTTATCAGCAGTCTGGATAATCCTGAACGATCCCTGAGATCAGGTATACAATAAAACTACTGTGGGTGGAAAAAAAAATGAGGTGGAAAGAGGTCACGTGAGGACTTCACAATTCAGGAAAGCATTAGGTATTTGGTTCCAATTAAGGCTCTAGCTAACACTCACTAAAGTGTTTCAAGTGGTTTAAAACTTTATCAGTTTCATCTCTTTACCACTTGTGTGTCAGAGATGACAGTTTTCCTAGCGCACTGGGAGGAGCGGTCCCTGTGCCTCCCCTTGCCGATTCACAGCCTGGCTTTGCACAAGCCTCCGCTGCCTTTGGCATTTCAAAACAAGTCATGCCAGACAGAACTACAGCTGAAGTAAGGGTAGATTCTAATGTCTCATTCACCAAGGGAAGGACAGTGATGTTTTGTAGCAAGGGTGGTGTTAATATTTTAAAATACAGCAAGACTTGACAGAGCTCATCTTTCAGAGCCTGAATTCTAGCACGGTTGCTGACTCCTTTAGTATACATCTGTACATCACTCCTTACTGAGGCTGTGACCCCATCTGTAAGATGGGAATTAAATCACTGTATGTCTCAAGAATATTGTGAAGCTTGATAAACTTTGCAAGTGCTTTGGTATTGATTATTGAAAGATGCCACAGTAGTGCAAGCATATTCCACCCAGAAGTTTATGCTGATTCTGTTGTCTTACCTGAAAAATGTGTTTCAGGAGTGCTAGATGATTGTGCTGGTCTTCAGTGTAAATGCAGCAGTTCCTGAAGCATGGCTCTGAGTATCTATCTGCATGTACCAATTCTACCTTCAGTAAAGGTGGTTGACGTTGCTTTTGCTAACCTTTGCACTCCTGAGATGGCACGTCCAGCTTGTTATGAAATTGGGCTTGGTGTGGCATTCACTGGTAAGTGTTTGTCAAAGGCCCGTAGTCACGAAGTATGCGGTTGGCAGACTCATTTGAGCCCTTCTTAAGAAGGAAAAGGAGTGAGCTGGTGCTCACTCGCAAGCATTCAGGTGGCAGTAGGATTCTGGGGGCCTGATCTCAACATAGAAAGTGTCTCACTCTGACAGAAGTTCAGATAATGTTGGTTGGGTAATAGTATTCTGTTGGTCTTGTCTGACACAAACCTCTTTTTCTTTTGAGGGTTCTTTATTGATATTTCTATCTTATGTTTATGTTGAGTTTAAATTGCCTTTTTATCTTTGCTCCCCTCTGCACTTATGTAATTAAAAAATCTGTTATTTTGGGGAGTTATTTTTTAAGTTTCCCTCCCAAATGCAATACTAGTTGAGCACAGGTACAAGATGCAGCTTTGCCATTGGCTTTCACAAGTCCAGTCAAGCAAGACTCTCACAGTTACTTACGAGCAGATTCTTCTAGGCCTTTTTTATGTTCTATTAAGAAGAACGGTTGTGTTGTCATATTCTAACATTATGTCTTGGGACAAAAGAAATAATTTTTGATGCAGCAGACCTGTGCAATGGGAACATTAAAAACCAGAGGAGTGTTCTACTGTTTCTCTGCAGTTCACATTCTTTGCCTTGAACTGGTAATTTCCACTGATAGTTCTTAAGAAACCTGTTTTTTCTGTGTAGTCCTAAGACACAGCAATAGTTTGAGAGTGCACAATTAGTACTTTGAAGGAATCCTTCCATGTTGAAAGACAGGTTCTTTAGTTACTGTAAATACAAATGAGTGGGAAGAATAAATAAGTTAACAAGTGCAACAGTGCCTAAACCTTTTCACAGTCAAGAAGGTAGCATTCAAAGTGTGACACTCTAAGTCATCTTAAGGCTAAAAACATTTTCTGCTTATAGGGTATTAATTGTATTACCAGGTTGGGTATTTTTTGGTAGCAATACCTTCAGATTTCAACACTGCTACGTTTTCAGGTCAGAGGGGGAGCACAGTCAAATTTGTCTTGTAAGTTGTACATCTGATGGAGAGGCAAAGAGGTGCTGCTTTAGCATGTGACAATTTTAAAATATCTGTGATTTGAAGATGCATGCAGGCTTTGTTTTGAGATTTATTTTTTTTTAGTTAAGCACAGTAGTAGTAAACAGCAGCAGATATAATGATCATGGTAACTGTGTACTAAATTTAGTGTGTCACGTATATCTTTTACATAGACTTCATCACCAAGTACATTCCACTTTTGCATTTAAGTATATATTATGTTAAAAAAGTATGTACATATGTGTGTTGCTTAGGGATTCTCCTGGATGAAAGTTGCTTATGTAAGTGTAAATCACTCTTTTCATTGCTGATTTTATAGCAGTAAATCCTTCCATTATTTCCTGGCTATCCAGACCTTATGACACAGTATGTCCTGTGCTGTCATGTGTGAGAGAAGGCTTTTTATGGGGAGCAATCAGGCTGGTTCCCAATCTCCAGTGCAGTGGGGTTTTTTTCTAATTAAATTGTCACCGGAAGGAGTATCTGGAACAGCAGTTTTCATTTTCAATCGAGGAAAAAACATTATGAGTCTTTGTCATTTGATTAAAAGTTACTTAACCTTTAAATTGCTACAGATGTAAAGATAGCTCTGAGTTTCCAATGTAATCGCCTCCAAGTTAAAATCGGGAAAATCTTTGTGTAATGAAACCCATATGTCATAGTGAAAGGATGCAAAGCACTGGCAGAGTGGGCTGCTCTAGCAGGAGATTCTGCACCCAATCTTGTTAGCCAGGACTGCTTTTGGTAATCCCTCATCGCCTCACTTGTAGGAAATCAATCTGTACTACTGAATCTTTTCAACCAGCAACCACAAAATTTACTGCAGAGAGGCAACTTGGGGACAGTTGTAGTAGAAAAGGAGCCCCAGGCAACAAGGCTAAATGCGGGATTGAGGGATTGAAATTCTAAAGAGGAGATTATATTAAACCTTATTCTGCTCCCCTATCAAGTAGAAATACTTCCCCCGTTCAGCCCCAGCCTTTCCTACCCAATACCTGTTCTTGAGATCTGCTTGGCAGATCTTGCCAGGCAGCAAGCTTAATTCATACACTACACTGTTCTCTGTTAATTATAATAGCCTGATAGCATTTTTCAATCCATATCTCTGAAAGAGTCTATTCAAGCACTCAATTTCCATTGTAACCAGTGATGATAACATCTTAGTGTTTTTTCTACAGTCTTCAGTATCCTCTTCCTCCTCCCTAGTAGGTGAGATTAATTTGTATCCAAGCTATTGTGATTTTTATCCATTGTTGATTTTTCTATTGTAGTGGATGTGCAGCATAGGCAGGGTTGCAAGTCATGACTTGATGTGGAGATTCATGTTTGCTTCATGCTGCACAGCCTCTGTAGGTCTGTTTGCTGGTACAATGAAACCTACACTCAAACCCTTTCTTCACTTGAAGTCTGTGGTTTAAGCAACCATTTTAAAGAAAAAAAATCCCTAAGGTTTTTACTATAGTTCTGTCCAACCTTTTAATTAAAAAATCCACCTCTATCTGCTACACAACTGGCTTCTGCTGGTCCCTTGGGTAGCTGCTTAAGGCAGGTTTTACCATCTCTCTTAGACTGCAATCATATTTAGAATGTGGGTGATGATTTCTTCATTCACAAGCTCTTCCCTCACTCCAGCAAGTTCCAAAAGGCCTCATTGGAAATGATATTCCCATTATTAAAAATTCATTTATCAGAAGCAATACTGAGTGGGGGAGTCAGTTTAATATTAGAGGCTTTTCTGTGCAAAACCCAAGCTCAAGTCATACTCCCATGCAGATTAAAGAGGAACAAAGGGGAAGGAATAGCCAAGACGTCTGAACACAGCACCATGTAATAAATACATATTTGGCCTGTGTTTACCAGGAATATGTTGAACTGTGGTTCTTGGGCAGATAAGAGGAGCAGCAAAAAATTGTTAATCTTTGTGGAAACTTGCCTTTAATTTGCCTGTGAATTATTTTTTTTGTCATATGAGGATGTTATTTCCTGGCCATTTCCATACATATACAATTATGTAAGGTCCTTTTTTTCAGTTTGGCATCTTTAAAAATAAAGCCCCGGTGCAAGCCTGAGTATGTGAGGAGAAGAGGAATACAGAATAGCAGAAGGCTGTCTCCTGCTCCTAATGGGATTTTGTAGCAGCATGTGCGAGTTTGTTTCAGAAGTCAGAAATGAACAGATGTTGGTATAAATTACCTCTGTGTCTGATGTCTTGCAAATTAAAAGCGCGGTTGGCATCACTAAACAATTTCACCAGGTTGGGGGGGGAAGCGGGCGGTGATTATTGTAGCAGGTCGGTAAGAATCTTTAAGCTGCGGCAGAACAGGATAGCAAGGATAAAGGAATGAAGAATAAAATGAGAGGTCTGTGAATTAATCAGAAATGTTAACATCTCCGATGACAAGTGAACAGGAGGGCACGTGCTCTGAAGCAACCCCCAACCCACAGTAATTTCCCTCTGCACACAGGAGTCGTCTATGCTCTCTGGCTGATTTATAGGGTGCAGCCCTCTTTGGGGGAACAGAATTGTCAGGCATTCGTATATCTCCTATATGGGACTTGCACTCCTGAAAACTTTCCACCCTTATCAACTACAGTTCAACTTTGTGCTTTCTCCATTAAGAGTGTTTTAAAGCCATGCGTCGTTGGTGGTGCAAGCTGGTGAGGTGTCAGAGTACTGGTGCTGAAAATCTACTCCTAGCTGAAATTTCTAAACTTGATTTTTTTATTTAATCATGTTCTTTGTGCATAACAACTTGGTTCATGACAAAATAATGATCTTCTCTGCCCTTCTGCAGCACTTTTTATCCATGTGTCGTTTCAGCAGCACTTCAAAGATACAAGCTATCTTGCAGATGGGGAAGTAGAGGTACAAAGGAGTGCTTCTGTGGTAGCTCACACTGTGAATCAGAAGCAGAGTTGGGAATGGATCCCAGATGTATAACTCAGTCAGAGGCATGAACCAAGTGAATAATGCAGTGATCTGTTTGAATCTGCAGCCAGACTGTAGTGTGTTCCTCTCACAGCAGTGAACTTTGCAGCCTATGAATATCAGTATGTACCAGACAGTTCATAATAGCATTAATTATTTTACAGGGATCTTGTTGATGACAATACCTTGCAGTACAATTTTGGGTAGACAAATTAGAATGTAATCATTTTAAAGAAGAGGCTTTAAGGCAAAAATTCAAACCTGTAAGCAAAGAATAACAATCTTTAACTGAGTGTGTGTATGGACTATTTTAAGATGAAAATTTTTATTACATCTTAGTTCTGTTCTAACAGATAGTCGGTAATGTCAAAAGAAAAACCCAACATCAGCACAAACCCACCTCCAGTTATTATGCTAATTGGCATTTCTGTTGTTCCTCTCAGAGAGGTCAGAAATTGAATGTATAAAACAGAAAATGAATTCCCATCTTCTTCCAGAGTCTCTCTAGGCTGGGTGTTGGAAACATGTGTGCTTTCATCAGTTCTGTGAATAAAAACCCTCTGTGTTTTGATGCCTGTCAGTCCAGCACAAAGCTTACACCTTTATTTAAAAGAAATGAAGGGAAGCACCGGGGGGAAGATGGTCTTTCTTCAGGACTCAATTGCTAATCATGTTGTCTTTGATGCATTATATTGTTATTGCAAGACAAAGATAGTATTAGGGCTGCTCTGCCAGCTTGTGAGCTTATGGGCTCACAAGTCAGAAATGTCTCGTGCAGAAAAGTGGCTGTGTAAACCCTGCTGTAATACAGCTACCAGAGATTGATGGTGCCAAGAGTGAGAGAGAGACATATAAAGCTTGCCTTGCTGTATTAAACATCGAAGGGCTGACAATGCGGGGAGAGAGAGAAGACCAAAGCTCTATAAACTTTACTTTATTACACCATCCATAGATGAACTGCATTGAAGGAATATAAACCCCATTATATTACAGCATCCAGGGACTGACACTGCTGAGAGAGAGAAAATGCTGTCTAATTTCTGTTCAAGATCATAGCATCCAGGGACCAATAATCCTGAAATGGAGAAAGAGTTCCATAATCCCTGACGGATTATAACATCCAGGAACAATTGCTCTGAGATAGTGATGGAGATCTGGATTACACTGTTCAGAGATGGATAGTATGGAGAAAAGGAGATGCTGCAAGAGCATAATGCAGTAGGAATAGAAAGCATAGACTGTATGTAATGAGACAGCCTGTGGGAATTATTGCTGAGTTTAGAAGATTCCAGGCCCTGCCTGCATTTCTAGTATATTAAGAATTCAAGCTGGAATGCAGTTTTGTTTATTTTCTGCTTAAAAAAAATTCTTATGATTGATATAAGCACAAATCTAAATGAATTTCTTATCCTCTGGTTAAAAACTGTAAATTATATGATTGTTTGGGTGTCTTGGCTTTTAAAAAAAAATAATTAATCTCTTTTTCCTCCCTTGTGATTTCAGCTAGAGAAATGACTCGAGGGAAATTCCTGAACATCCTAGAGAAGCCCAAAAAGTAACTGCCACATCTGGAGTTTGAACAAAAACACTCCAGCTAGATCATTTTACTTATTATGGATCCAGATGAACCCCAGAACTTTTAAGTAGTACAAAGCTTTTGCTCTAGACCTTCAGAAGCAAACATCTCTTGCTTCCACAGCTCATCTCTTTATGAAGGAGACGTATTGCATACACAGGTCCCAAGGACTGCAATTGATTGCATTGGAATTCAGACTTCATCTGACCATAAGATGTCCAACAGGAGGACTTGGCCGTGACATGCTGTGGCAGTTACCTATTTTAATCAGCTATTCAAAGTGAGCAGCCACAGTGTCCTTATCCAGTTGCCTGCAGCACCAATTTGAAGTACACAGCAGATCTGACACTGACCAGCGCTCACCATGAGGCATCGACACTTTTGTGTGTGTCTTGCCTTAGATGCATCGACCTCCTACATGCAACTTCAGTGCTAAAAGTTTTGAGCAGAGTTTGGGGTGTGAATTCTCCAGTAGCACTGGTTCAGCAGGAACATAAACTTGCAGTGTAAAAGCTGAGTGCAGTCTGTGCATTAGATTCCAGTTACTCATTGCCTTCAGAGAAGCACATCTGGTACTCTGAGGAGGACCTCCAGACCTTTGGTGTACCAGGAGCTTCATCTCACTGCTAAGTGGTTCTCTAGTGAAGTTGAACTTGACAGACTTAAGGGAGTAAGAGGTGTTACTGTATCACAAAGGAAAATATGCCCGCAGAAACTTTGACCGGTACACTAAGAAACAGCTCTGTCAGTCCACCACAGTTTTCAGCTTCTTACAGAGCTAAAAACTGAAGAAACTTATAAAGTTGAAAGGCAGTAAGAATTTCCGTTAGTGCTCCAAGAAGAGGCAACAGGATTGTTAGCCACATTGCGAGGACAGTCTGCTTCAACAGAATCTTAACACTTCTGAAAATGACACTCTGTGGTGGTTTTAATTACTTATAAAACAGCAATGTCAATTTTCTTCCCTTACAATACAAGAATTTTTAAGACAGAATTTTCTGTGGCCTCATCTCTTTCAGCACAGTTTTGGGGTTTATTCATGTTACAGTTTTAATGCCTTTTTTGTCTGTTAATGGACTTCTGCATGGTCATGCATGGGATGAGGTAAGGAGCATGTTCAGACTTCTTCCTTTATTTAAGAGAAGAATTTTTTCATTTCATCATCTTTCTTGTTTATAGAAAAGAACATTTTAAGCATCAATAAATATGTTCTTTTTAGGGTACAACATAATATTGAAACATCAGATGAGCAGGGTATTTTCTCTATTTAGGAACATTATTTTTAGCCTGCAAGCTTTTCAAAGGCTGCAGTTTCTTTTTCTAGGCTGCAGTTACATGTGAGAGGAAAATGACTTGGAAATAGTAGATGTAACAGACTGTCCTTAGAGCATTGCATTTTTCTGTCATAAGAGTGGAGACTTTCAGGTGCATGTGTAATAGAGGAGATTTTTTTTTTAAATAAAACAGACCTCTCTGAATTTTTACTAAAATGCTGGTGTCCTTTTGGTTTGTAGGCTGTGGTTTTGGTTATTACTGGTCAGAACTAGGCTCGTTTTGGACAGCTCCTGTTACCTTAAGTTTAAGCAGTTAAATCCCACACCTCGGAAAGACTCTGCACAAATACTCAGTAATTGGGAATGCCAAGGGTCTGATTTTTAAACTTAATGGAATTATTTCTGTACATCATAGTTTATGCAGGGCTGAGCTTAACAGGAATGCCATCTCTTGAGAACATGACAGTTAAGACAGGTGAATGTGAAGAGAAGCTGAAAGCTGTAATTCAGAGACAGAAAAAACCTGCTGGTTCAAACTCATGTTAATGAAGCTTTAAATACTATATGTTTTGAATGCAATTTTAAGTTTGTATTCTATACATATAATATGCACATATATGACAATGGGATATTTCATCTGTATCACGAGTAAGAGTGTGCATTTTACAGAGGTTTGTTGGTCCAACACATTGGATCCGAAATGAGGAGTACGGGAAGAAGACATGAAAGCCTGGCATGGATGTATTTGTATATTTTTCTGATGTGTTTAGTAAGGAATTTCAAACTTTAGTTAGTTTTCAGAAACATACATGTCTTAAAAACAAAGAAATCCTTATCACATGTAGCACTTATCTTCTATAGGGAAGCCAGTAATACATGCTTTATAATTGTGATATTTATTGGCTTTGTACTTGTCATCTGTAGAGATAAATCAATGGTGTATTTTTTTATTGGTAATATTTATATGGTTTTTCTGTGTTAGCTAAAGAATTGTAATCTCTGTTATTGCTTTGTAGTTTGATAATAAACAAATACAAAGCTCAGAGGTTAAGCTGGGTTTCAAAAATAGCCTTCTGAGATGCAAAAGCTGTTGCTTAGCCACCTAGGAAATCTTCCTCAGGCTCTTCAAACTTCTGCATACCACCATCTCAGTTTGGCCTGTTGATGTTCCATTCCCATCAGTAAATAAATATTTGGCAATATCCAAATGGTTCTTAAGGGCTTTCATACCTTTTTGAGCCCTATTGTTTTTTTTCCTTCAATGATGTCCTTCCTTACATCCCTGCAATTTCTATCTAGAATAAAATATGGATGATGTTTTGTTGCTGGTAGTCTGTATTTTGAAAGAAGGAAGGGAAAAAAAACAAACAAACAAACAAGCCCCACCAAAACACACAACCAAAACAAAGACCAAGAGGTTTTCATAAATGCTGGGAATGAAGAGTATAAGAAACTCAAGATCTGGTAAAATTAATCAAGCTAATTCTTTGCTTTATGAAGTGTTTTCATGTGTTGCTATGTTAAATATTTCTATGAGCTTCCTGTAAATAAACCTAATGAGTATTTAATTCCTTTTAAATGCCAGTATTACATATGTAGAGTTGTAAAGCTATTCACTTCAGTCTGGGACTATCACATGCTTTGCTGTTTAGTCCAACTGAGAATAAATTCTTGTTTGTTATATTAATAATTATCAAAATCAATTGCCAGTGCAGCTAGGCTTTTAAGAGTGTTAATATTTCATTTAACTCAGTGTTTTGCTGTTATGAAATTAACAATTTGGGAACAATCCTGTAATCCACAGTTCTCAACTTTAACAAGTCACCTAGAAATAACAGATTAATGAAAGCTGACTAATCCAACGTGGAGGTAGTGTTTGAACCTTATTCTGGTTTATTTTACTGATTTATTGTTTTGTATGTTGCATAATGTAAGGTGCTATTACAAGTCAAATCACAAGTCTGTTTTATCTGTAATCTTCCTTTTGATTATAAGCAGAAGGATAAGGAAAGACATAAACAAAAGGCTTACACAGAGTGATATTTTTTTTTCTTTAGGATAACCTAGACAGCATCCAGCAATCTGGTTTAGTTCACTCTGGCCCACAGTAGACTCTACCATCCATAAATTTACCTTAGTCCTACTTTGCCTCTACTTCTGGCCTCTAAAATGCCTCTAGACAAAATGTTCCATAACTCAGTTATACAAAGAAAAGTTTGAAACAGACAAAACCAAAAACCCCAACATGGTTCAGGGGTGAAGTCATTGTTTGTTTTAAACCTGCTTACCTCTTAATTCCATTTTTAGGTTTTCATTTTATTGTCAGAAACAGTTGTTTGAAATTGTTTTTTTTTTTCTTGCACTACTCATGATTTTTTAGCTCCTGCTGTATTTTTGGATCTATAGTGATGTTCACCTTCTTTATGTTCACAGTATTCAATTATCTGTCTTCTATTACAGCCTGAGCTGCCATAAGCAAAATTACAGAGTATTCAGTGTGAGCATTCTGTGGAGATGTGCAGGTCCTCATTACAGCTTGTATTTTGTTCCCTGAGCTGTTTTCTCCCCCCTTGTTACATGCAAACTTACTGGAACATTAAAATCCTCACTTCTTAGTGTTGTACCCCCATTTTCATATGCCTTCTGTACTGAGAATAAGTCATTATATAATCAGTCTTTAGTAGGAGATCATTCATTGAAAGACAATTTTGCAAAACATCCTCACTGTGTCTTCAGCCCAGCAACACCCGAGTTGGACAGAAGCTTCCCATGGACCAACAAACTCTGAACTGAGTGGAAGGGGTTAGAACACCACCTTCAACCGCTGTAAACACACTACAGTGACTACAGAAATAGAAACTTCCTGCCACAGAGCTTCAAAACCCATGGTTCCTACATGCACAGCCGCCAATGTGCCCAGTATTTCCAAAGGTAACATTATGTGTGATGCCAAAGAGGCACTGCCCTGATAAGAGATGAACCTTGATATTTCTCAAAGGCAAGGAAAGAAAGTAAGGAAAAAAACAAGGTGAGGGGTGGAAATCAAGGAAAATAAAGACTGAATCCTTTTGGTTTTATATAATACTGTGATTCTTGAAATCAAAGCTATTCTAGAGATATGTTTTTTTCTCTGCAAGCCCTTCTTGATTTTTTTTTCAGGATAATGTGAAAGACAAAGTCTTGAAATCCATTGTGGCCAATCATTTGAAAGCCACGTGAAGCCAAAGCTTAAGTGGCCAGAGAAGTATGGAGTGATCCAGTTTCTATAGAGTGTAATCCACATTCCACCTAGAATATGTGCAGTAATGCCCTTTTTATTGAGATTGTGCTAGATTTTCAGCATGGCAGGATCTCTTCACATTTTGACTTCATCATCCACTGAAATGGCCGATTTTTAGACTTGACCTTTTCCATCGTGTCCTTTTGAGCAGGGTGACTGACTCTAGGCAGCTGATGAGTGTACAGAATACGCGTTTCCTTGTTGGGTTGGTGTGGTTGACCTCTGGCCTGCCTGCTGATTCCTATAATACAGATCAGTGACCAGTGAAGCCGGAATGCTCCCTGCCTGTCTCTGTTATAGACACCTCAGTAAGGAACAGAAAAGAAGAAGAGGGCTGAGCTTGAAAGCCCTTACTTAATTGCTAGTAGAAAAAAATGGGTAATAAGAATGACCTTGCACCTTATTTATTGACCACATCTCTGGGGGGACAAAGTACTTGACTTAGTTCTGTATCACTTGAAAGTCTGGCTCTGTGGCAAATAGCTGATAAGTAGGCTTAATAATATAGGGTAATTAAATTCTGTGCTTGCAGGCACTTGGATGCCAAGGAGGGTTCACCTCACAAAAATAACAGGCACATCTAACAACTTTCCTTGTAATCACAGAATTTTAAAGCTAATTCTGAAGCATTGCAAATTTGCAATTTGCCCTCTTCCACCTACTACAGTAGCCTAAAATGCAGCAGATCACCTACAAAAAGGCAGGAAGAGGACTCATCAGCTACATGAGAATGAGGGACAAGAGAATACCAGAGTGACCCAAGTGGGCATGGTCACTCAGGCTGCCTGGTTCTGTGGCTTTTCTTTTGTTTTCCTCTCCCTGCATTAAATAAATTGGGGCTAGTTTTAGTGGATTTATTTATATGTATGTTGATTATTCTAAATTGCCTTCCAGCGTAATCACCAATGCCCGTCTTTCTCTTGTACTCTGAATAGGTGTTATTTGTCACCCTGTCTTGGGTTTCTCCCCTTGCTTAGCACACTGAAGCCAACGAGCATGTGTAAAACTGGAGGACAGATCACTTCTGGTGAGGCCCATTGCAGGAAGGATCACGATGAGCCCCGATTTGCAGGAGGGATCAGTTTGTAATCGGCTGCATACCAGGCAAAGGGATCTGCAGGCCCTGAGTATCCTTAACAGGATCAGCTGAGGTATTTTGCTGAAAAATACTTGATGATGATTTCTCAAGAAAGTGCTGGGTTGAAGTGTCTGTCTTTGCCTTGTTTTGATCAGGCAGTGAGAACTCAGGTCTCTTACACACCTCACAACTTCTTCTGGAAGTTCTTGTGGTTTTAATCATTTTGTGGGCAGATTTAGAAACCTGTCATGTGAGACCCAGCATGTGTTCCCTTCCGCAGGAACTGACAGGGTCTCATTGACGCCTGTGCTCCTTCCTCGCCTGAACTCTGAGACAAACCCATGGCATGGCCTCTGTGGACAAAAGCGCACACCAGGTGCTGCATTTTTCGAAGGGTGGACCCCAGCAAGCCTTAGCAGAGACTTAAGGCAAAGCTTTGCAATTGACTGTTTGGTTTTGATGGTGTGTTTCTGTATGGAAGCACAGGTACCAGTGTGCCTCTGGAGATGAGAAGGCACACCTGGGAGCTGAACTGGGGTTTCAACTGTGCAGGTGGATGGTAACAACGGAGAGAGGGTAAAGAAAGTCCATGTCCCCAGCAATAGGTGGCTGCTGCCCAGCCACCAGCCCTGTGCCGTGTAGCTGGGCCCCAAAGCCTGGGCTGCTTTGCTGGATGTTTCTCCCTGTCCCCCTTCTCTTCCCGGTGCCCAAGAGGCGGCTCCCTGTCCGTCTGCGGTGCAGGGAGTGCTGGCTGCCGCTCGTTAGAAGAATTCCCCCAAGTCAGACCTATGGTACAAGCTGTGTGAAGCGGAAGACAATTAGGGGCTTATTAGTGTCCTGGGGAGACGTGTAACTTGTGTTGCTGGGACTTACCAAAACAGCGAGAGTCTTACCGGCAAGCTCCAGCCGAGAAAAGACTGAGGGATTGTCTCACCTAATTACGGGGAATGGGCCTCTTTGTGTTTGTGATTCGGTACGGTTGTCCGATCGCTTTTCTCTGGCTGCTGGCTCAGACCGAGCTGGAAGTGTGCTAATTAGAAGAGAAATGGACGTAGTGATCCTGTCAGCTCTCGTTACCGGCGTGGACAAAGCCGAATATTATTCTGAGGCAGTGTTTTGTGAGTGTCCCCCTTCCAGCTCTCATTAAGGGCAAGGTTGGTGGACGGGGAGGGGACTCGACCACATGGGTTGGCTAATGGAGCACAGTTACCGTTACTGTGCTAATTAACGGGCTCAGGAGGCAAATGTTTCTCCAACCAGCAGTCCTAGCAGCTGCACTTGGTGCTTGCAAAACCCAACCATCTCGCTGAGCAAGCCAGGCAAATGCTGTGCGTACCAGGGGAATGGGGTTTACATATGATGCATCCATCAGCCATCCAAAAGGGCAGAAGAACCATTAAAATGGTCAACAGAGAGAGGAAAAGGGCAGAGCACTGCAGGAGCAGTGGGTTGAGCTCCAGCAATTCCTTTCCCCCATTGCCCCTTCACATAGAGTGCAAAGTGTCATCATCTGCCCTGCAGAGGTGGGAAGTGGGCAGCAGAGAGAGACCTGAAGAATCACCAGGGCCTCAAGGTGCTGTCAAGAAACGTATCTCCCATGAGGAGTTGTGCTCATCTCAGGTCCTGGTGTGGCCAGGAAGGGGAAAACTGGAAAGATGAGAGGTGACATGGAGGTGAATCAGACTATCCCTTTCTACACTGATGGTGGGAGGCTTCTGGTGTGAGGTGAGAAGCAAGATGTACATGCATATCAAGATGTTTCTTTAGCCCCAGAAAGGCAGGTAGGCAAAATTGAAATGATTCACATAGGTTAAGGCAGGTGAAGATGATGACCAAAGGAGCTACAGAAAATGCTAAAAACCAAAAAAACAAACAAACAAAAAATGTGCTTTCATGCCATTAGCCTAAACCTGCTACAGTGAGAGTAGAGAGAGTGGTGGGAGGGATGGAAGACAAAACAGGAGCTAGAGCAGGTCTGTAGTGTCACAGCGGCTGAGATAGACTCAGCAGAAGGGAGGAACAGTGGGTGCTGAGGAGTGTCAATGGAAAGGAGTCATTTTATTTACTTGTCATACAGACTTGCATTTTAACGCATACATGGTTTTGTAAAGGAATGCAGTAATTGCTGGTTGATGTTTCCAAAGCTACGGAAATTTATTAGTCTGATTTTGATGTTATGGCCCTTCTAACGGTCTTTAATTATTCAATGTCATTGAGCTAGATGTAGTAAAATACATAATTATGTCTTAAAGCTTTCAATTTGCTTTCTCTGTTTTAACAATGTACTCAGAGCATGTGCTCATGCACACTTAGGTACTGTTTTCACAGATATACTTGCTCAAGTGTTAAAATTACAAGAGGTTCCTTCTTTTGTGTGTTATTTGTCCCTGATGGTGAAGCCGTTCCAGCGAGAGGGCTAGCTGCGTCTTTCCAAGGCTCCAGCAACAGTCTCCTGTCACCTTGGATAGAGCTTGAACTCTGCTCTGTGCTTGTGCCTCTTTATTTTTCTGTCTCAAATAGCTGTGAACCCAGCAAGAACCCTTTCCCTGTGGCAGCATGTACACTATGTCCTAGCCTTGCAGAGCTGTAAAAGCCTTTCCCTTTTAACTGGGATTCATTTCCTCCTGGATGCTGTGATGTCTTGAATCTTAGGAGTCTTGATGCAGGGACTGATCTCCAAAGAGGGCTTGAGAAGTATCTTCCCTGCAAAGAGGTTTATTCTAGAAGGAGGAAATATGTAATCCTCTTACTAAACCCCAGAGAGGAAAGGCAAAAAGCATTATTGCTTCTGCCTTACCCCAGTGAGCTGCCTCATGGACAGAAAGACACAGAGGGAGAATATGTAAACTCCATTCCCCTCCACCTGACCTGGGGCTCTCTGGTGGGTGCTCAGTGAAACCCACATCACAAATGCTTTCAAGTGTCCTAGCAGAACATATCTGTAATGCCAGTTTCTGAAGAGGAAAAACTACTGTTACTGCCTGCATATGGCCACCAAGTGGCCACTTGCCTTGAATTCTAGATGTTTCAGTTTTGGTCTAAGCAGGAGTTACAAGTCAATGGCAGAAAAATAAAGACCATCATACCCCTCTCCATTTGCATGCTCTGGAAGCTCAGGAGTCGAGTGACCTCCCTCAGTAAGGATGGTGACACTTCCCATGTCAAGCCTCCCTTGAGAGACTGGACCTTGCTGGTAGAGACCAGGAGGAGAGTCTTCAGGAAGACACATTGCTGGTTTTCCCACTTAAGCTCAGTTTCTTTCCCCAAGGAAGTATTAGAGTCCTTGCTTGTTAACACCTCTATTTTACTGGCCTGACGTCTTGCTGTTTAAATAATATCATGCCAAATTTCTGAGTTCCAAATGCAGATAAGGCTTGACTAAGTACAGAAAAGTGTTGGGTTTGTGTCCTTGTATGGAGGACATTCTGGTGAATAGCATCCCTCTTACAGATTAGCAGCATTTAAGAATATTGTGAAGACAGGTGAAAAATATGCAGATGAAGGGAAAAGGTATGATGGCTCCTTGTGTCCTTTGCTAAGACCTTCTGACATTCACGTGTACCACTTATTAATTGTATAGCACCTGGCCTGTGGGCTGGGGTGGTTTTTGAAGGACACCTATCAGTTTGAGTTATCAATAGCATTACAGGAGTCATTTAAATCACAGTGACTTCAGCAAGTATCAAAACTTTATTGTGCTGTGAATCATAGAAATACGTAATTAGGTGAAGGTCCTGTCCTCGAGAGATAATGAGCAGACAGAGCAGTAAAAGAGTAGAGGAGAAGACACCAAGATGTAAGGAGATTTGTTAGAGGTTATCCAGCAAATGCAGCTCAAACCCTGTGACTTCTTAGCCAGAGTCCAGTGGCCCTTCCACTGCTTGCCATCTGCCCTGTTTCATTAAATAGATGTGGCTTTAAAAAAAAAAAACACAACAGCATAAAAATGCAAGCACCTAAGTAACTGACAGGCATTAGTAATTTAAATAATAATAAATTACAGTGCAATACCAGACATTTTAATCTTTTTTTAAAGACCTGTAAGAACTATTCAGAGAATTAAATTTTTTTTTTTAAACGTCACTTTAATGCAGTGTTAAAGATTGAGAATTTAAAACCAGAACACTAAAAATGAAGGTTTCTCACAATGCTATTAACTGCCACAGTGTGCACAGTGTACACGTGCATTTAGGAGAGCTATGAGCATTAGAGAGATCCTAATAATAATTGTAACATCTTTACTGATGTAGAACACTTACCCTGACCTTCCCGAGCCTTGCACTCTCATGCAGTACAAGTGCTGCTTTCCAGCTTTCATGCAATTCTACACTCGCTCAGTCCAAACATTTGCCAACAGATTAGGGCAGGAAAGATGTCATTTCCTTAATTCTGCTATGTTGCTCTTAATTCTGCTATGTTGCTCTTAATTCTGTTGTTCTTGCTTTTGCTCTGATGCTCTGTGGGTCTGATCCCACCTTAACAGAGAACATTATTAAAGTGATCACTGCAGCTCTCTAGGGAGCTGAAAACTATTTGCTCTAGCAAAAGAGAGATCACTCCTCTCATTTACTTCAATGGTTTTGGAAAGGGAGGAACTAGCTACAATAAATAGTGGCTTACCCCATTAGGGTAAGGTTTACTGGAGTTCCACTAGCAAGTGTTCAAATGCTAGCAAGCTGTTTTGGTGGGAGAGGACTGTGGAAATGGAGTGATATGGAAGACTGAACGAAAAATGCAGGGAAGTGAGAAGAATTTAAAAATAGGGTCTTAAAAACAGAAGAGAGGAGACCAAGAGAGGTAAGAAAGCACAGTTGGGAAGACAACAAGGCATGGGCAGGAGGTTGGGGAGAATGCAGAACAGCAAAGAAAGCACACTCTTGCAAATGCAGTTTAAGAAAAATAGTGGAAAGACACAAAACAGAAGGGAGGCAAATAGGAATAGGTAGTGGTTTCACCAAGAAGGTCAGAGAAAAGCAACAGTTTCATGAGCTTTAATGTAATGAAATGTACAAAAATACAGTATCTGCCCTCCAGAAAGTTGTCTGAAATTGGCCTACAGGTTCCAAAGTTATTGGGACACCCCCATACATCTGTAGATGGGTGGTAAGATAAAATGGTGAATAGCTGAAATTGCAGGTGGATTGAGCGAGTGATTGAGAAGGGGAAAACATTAGGAAAATGGGGATTTATGTCCACCATTAATACATTTAATTGGCTTTACTGCCATTTTCTTTCCTGGTTTCACATTTAAAAAAAAAACAACAAAAAAAAAACCCCAAACAAACAAACAAACAAAAACCCAAAGATCTATTTAAAGCCCTCCTCCCAAATCAGACTAACTTCACTGTGAGTGTCCACTCTCTTTGGTTCTGGGGAGAAAAATCTCTTGCTGCAGTTTTGTCTCCAGCATGCCATAGGAGACCTCTAGGAGCTCCTCTACCAAGTATACCACCAAAACCTGCCTGGGACCTTGCTGACAATGTATGTGGGACACAGAAACTGCAAAAGCCTTATGGTCCTTCCATACTGGGATGAACAGTACAGAAGCTCTTTTACTCACACAAACCAGCTACTTTTCTGCTGCCCTTCACTGCAAATTCCCATCTCATTGGTTTCTGCTGCAGTGATTCTCATCTGGTGTTTTCTAGGCACTTCCTCATGACTGGATACTGTGGTTTGGATAATATTTGAATTTTTACTGAGATCCTATTTTGTTTTCATCTGGTCTGTCCCACATGTCCTTCTGTATTTCACTCTCTTAACAAAATTCCCTGATTTCCAGGCAGAAGATGTCAAGAGGTGTTAAATAGGAGAGAACTGACTGCTGATTGGAGGGAGGGAGTCCTCTCCCTCCATCACAATACCTTTTTATGCATCATTATCCTTTATTTGCAGGTCTCCAGCCAATTTTTCATTTCATGTGGTGATGTAGCCAAGCCAATTTGAATTAATTTTTAGTAGGATTTATGTATCAAATCTTTACTAAAATCCAAATGTATCAAATCCATCGTGTTCCCTTCATCCACTAATTTTATAATTCTATTAAAAAAAAGCAATCAGGTTTCTCCAGCACAATTTGTTCTTTATAAAGCCCTAGTGCTGATAATTATTTGCTTATCTTTATCCCTAGGTGGTCAGTGACTTCCCCCCACCCCCCATTTTTTTATTCTGTTATTTTACTGGCTATAGATATTCCTGAAAACTCAGAATTTGCCTTTTTACTTTTAACGATCAATGGCACAATTCCTTTCATCTCCAGGCAGCTTCCTAGTGTTTCTAACTTAGGAAAATTATTGTCTGTGGTAAAAAGGTGAGTTGGTCATTTTCCTTGTGTAGCATGTGGGTAGATGTCTCTTCATCACAAGCCCCAGTCCTGAAAACTTGAATGTTCAGGCGGAGTGCTACATCTCCGATGAGCCAAATGTGCTGTCAGTGAAACAAACGTGTGGAAATCATTAACTTCTTAAGTGAATCCAGTCAGGCTTTTTTGCCTGGTAATATCCATTCCAGGCAATTGTTATTGCTTACTGAACAAGTACCAGGAGGGTATTTGTACATGGTTTTTTATTATAATGTTAATAAAAGTCTTAAACTAAAATGAAATAAAAATAGCATCCAAGTAAACTACATACATATTTATATACATATGTAAACTATAAGTATTATTGAGGGAAGCTAACAAAAAGAACACTATCTTATCAGGTCAGTAAATTAATTTAGTCTCAGCGTTGGATTGCAGATCAGTCATCAAACTAATGCCAAAATAATCAACCCCTATAAATTCTGAGAAGCTGTCCTGCTAAATCAGTTATAAATCCCAGCTTGGAGTTATACCACAGTAAACAGAATTTGTACTTTGAAGCGGTGAGTATCTCAGGTCTTTTAATGTCTAGCACCTACACAACTACAAAATACCGTTATTTGGGAGAAGGTGTGGATAGATACTCTGAGTTAACTGTCCCCTTGCTCCTTTCCTCAGGCTCACTTCTCCAGATCTGCAGGAGGTACTGTCGGTGCATTAGTCAAAAGACGATGCACAGGCTAACCTTTTACTGCTTGCACCTGACTTCTGCTGTTGGATGGCAGATCATTTGATACCCTCGTGACAGTCCCACATTTACCACAGTGCCTTCTTCACTCCAGACTTGTGTGGATGTACAGAGAGGTAGATCCTAGGAAGGAGTAGCTTGCTTGGTACCTTACTCTTTCCAAGGTAACCAGCCTCTCTCAAGGACTCCAGGAGTCTAGTCCTGGTGACATGATGATCTAAAAAGAAAAGTTTCCTTCTCTGATTCTCGTGGTTCACACTGTCTTGCATCACCTTCAAACAAATTAGATATGAGATCCCCCTTGGGACCTTTCATCTTAATTCAAACAAATCTGCAACAGGTCAGAACTGCTGCACATGGACATAAAACAGTCTCACATAAGCTAAGTGTTCAGAAATACTATTTATTTTCTACAGCATGGAACCTGTTCCTCACCAGTTCTCTCACCTCAAACTGTTAAAATGCAGGACATATAAAAATAATGTGGTTTATTCTCATTTGGGTCAAATGTCTTGAAAAATTTCAGCATTTTATGGAAAAATAATATAAAATTTCTACAGAAATAATGGTAAAAAAACTGGCACAAAGGTCAATCATTCAACATGTACTCATCAGCAAAATAAAAATGCATCTGTGCTAATGATAAATTTCACAATTGGTATTTCTTATACTAACCTAAAAAGAGATAAATGCTCTTCTTTTTCTTGTAAACAAGGTAATAAGAGTAACCCTCTTACCCGTGAGCCAGGCAATCAGGCAGCTTCTCTTCTGAAACCCAGAAATGGATAGACAATAGTTACTTAAAAGCTCTTCAAGGTGAAATATGATCAAATTGATATAAAAAGCCTGTGCATCTGTGTATACTCTCCTGTTAACTGGCTTCTCGGGCACATGAACTTAAGCACATGTGTCAGTAATTTGTGTGCCACGTACTGCACTTGGGTTCGAAGGGTAGAATTTTGATCCTGAGGTCTCATTTAAGCTTCAAATATGGGCTGGTTTGCTGGTGGTTGGGAGCTATGTCACTCATGCAGGCCACACCTGAAAAACACCTTCCTTTGCATTTCAGAACTGGGAAGTTGACCTAATTGACATAAACATGAGCTAAGGCTATTTGTGGCAATTTTGGAAGCTCTTTACCAGGATCTTGACCTAAGCTTCAGCAATGCCACTATCAGCCTTCTCACTGATCTGGGAGAGTTGTCATTCCAACCTCTGCAGAGTACATGCCAATGTACACCTCTACCATCGTGGACATATATACATATATGGATTTTAAAGCAACATTTCATCAAGCTGCTGTTGTTGGCATTACAGCCTTGTGTGAATTCACACAGATTCCATGTATCATGGGAAAAAAATTACTCCTGGAGCTGGAATCAACAGAAGGAGCTTATTTTTGGTGGGTACTCCCTCCATATGTTACAGAAGAAATTATCTTAGGTAAGATAAAGAGATGGAAGTGGGCTCAGAGCAGTCCTCGTGGCCTGTTGTATTATCTCATGCCACAGAGGTACCCAAATTAAATTAAGACATTGGAGAATCTGTAGGTCACTTTTTTTGAAAGTCACTGATTACAGGTAGTATTGTGAATAGGTTCAGATACAGCTTCAGCTGCAAATGCAGTTATGAGGTAGGCATCTATGGCTGGACGCATGACCCAGGGATGTTAATGCTGTTAGAACTCATACCTGCCACATTAGAGAAAACCAGATAAAGATGCAAGAAAATCTTAGTATATTAGATCAAACACTCTTCCTCCTGAAACAGCCTGAGCTATGCTCAAGGAGCACAGCAATGGAAAGGGTATCCCAGAAATAACAAGCTGTGGCACCAGTCCACATCTGAGCACAATGCTCAGCCAGGCAACAGAGATGACAGCTTCACATGATGGCTGACACACCAGTTTACACTGGCATGGACATCAGCAACTGCATCCTTGCAGCTGCTCAGGTAATGATCATAAGTCAGAATATCTCACTCTCTTCCTTGAAATCTGGAGACTTTCTAAAACACTCCAACCTGCTTGAAGTCCAGATTGCTTTTCAAAAATGGTAGAGTTGCCTCCCACTGATAAATCATTTGCTGAGAGCTTCCCCTCCTTGGATTCCCAAGAGCCAGAGGACTCCAAAGCTAAAAATTCTGAGAAGAAAAGCAAATTAAATTCAAGCAGGTTACCCTGTCTTTGATAGCAGCAATAATTCCCATTCTGTTAACTTATTTAGAAAGTTCATGTGCAGTTTTTGTAGGGAACACTTGCAATTCTATTACTGTAGAACAGACTACTGGTATTACACATTTCTCTTTCAGTACTAGTATCTTTTCCAATTATTTTTTTTTCTACAGCATCCACAGACTTAGTACAGAAAGGAAATGGCCTAAAGTTAATGAAATTCTGGATGTCCCAGAGATCTGTATTCAAGTACCAATAGCTTGTTGTGGACATATACCAATAACCAGTCTTGCTGGCTGAAGTGACATCGGTTGAAGTCAAAATACACTGATATAGGGTGGATTGCTCTGAAGAACCACCTCAGATGAATGATCCTACACTATCCTGATCCACAGATCCGATCCAACAATCCCAGCAAGGCTACTTACCACTTCTTTGAGGATCATATCCATCACTGCCTACACAGAACTTTACTGCTGTCTAAAATTCCCTGCCACTAGCACCCCCTAAGCCCGAACCCAGCAATTTCCTTATAGACAGGAGCAGCTCTTGACTCACTTGAGTGGGGCTTCTGACTTCTAGTGATGACTTGGGAATTCAGGCAAATATTCCATATCAAAAAAGAAGTTTTCCTAAAGCTTTGGCCTTGGAAGAGTTATGGTTCCCACAAAACGCTCCTTCTTCAGAAAGGCACTCAGTATCACAGTGTGGTGCTTGATGGGTAAGGTTTTCTGTAGCAAGAGAGAGCTCCAAAGGTTCAGTGAGCTAAAACACAAGAGAATGTACTTTTCCTACCCAGATCTACCTCAGACATGCTGTTAAGCATGGGCAACCACTTAATCTATCTAGGTCCTAGTGCTCCATCTGTACACTGATGATAGGTAATATCAAGTGATCTCATAGAAAATGTATATGGTTAAATGTATCACTGTTTATGAAACTCTCCTGTGCTATTGGTGGAATCTGTGTCAAAACACAGAAGAGGAAGAAACTACTAGGTAGCTCAGTGCTATACCTAGTGTTTAATATCATTGCACCAAGGTACAGTCTTTGTATTTACATGAAAAGGCAGCAGCCTTGTAATAGTCAAGATGAGAAATGGTCAAGGTTTAGCCAATTTCAACAATGGATCTAGAGAGAAAAAGCGGAAACTACCTGTCTGGGCTCCTCCAAATAACTCCTCTCCCAGGTTCTAAGTGATAAATGCCATAATAAAGGTTGTTGGGGTGTTCTCTCAAATACAACTTAAATTATGGACACCTTCTCCTGAAAGAGACAGACACAGGAGAGGTTCTGAGCAGGTAAGCAAAATTCATTCATCACATGGGTCCATTTGGGCCTCCATACCATGAATCATCACCAAGTCTAGGTGTCTTTAGGGTAAAAAGAAGGAACAACAAATGGGAGAAGGGTATTAAATAATGATTGCCATAGAGACCAGTCAGCTTTATCCAATTCCATGAAATCCAAACGAGAGAGCTTAGAAAATGAAACCCCAGTACATTTCAAAGGGATAAAGGTTAGTGTATAAGTTAGCCATGGAATGCAATAGCAGGATACTGAGGCAAGTTGTTTAGTCAGGTTTCTAAAATCCACTGTCAGCAATATGTAGATAAGACACCTCTGACTATTTTTCATCCCCTCTGATCGCACCAAGAATGTGAGGATGGCACAAGCAGAAGTAAGGCCAAAGTAAGGCAGAGGGATGGTGCCACTTGGCTAAGGAAAGCGTCCAAGGCAGCTGCAGTTGTGATGCAGCTTCCTTTGGCTGAAGAGCCCTACTGGTTAGGGCAGACTGTGGTTTATTTTGTGATTTTTGGGATTCTTCACCAGACTTCCAGCTAGGCACCCAGGAAAAGCTATTTATAGTTTTGTCAGGAGATCCTATTCTTTCCACTTTAGCCATCCAAGCCTTCACAGGACAGTCCAGTGTCCTGTAGTCAACTTGCTCACAGGCTTGGCTTACTTTTAATTCAACCTCTCTGCTACTTTCTATGCTGCCTCACTACTGAACGCTGAACCAAGCTTAGTAATTGGTTGTTACACCCATGATGTACCATGTCTGGGGCAAGTCTTCCAAAAGATAAGATGGAGTCTAAGGGTGACGAGCAATCCCACAGCCACAAGAAACCGTGTCAAACCTTGGCCGTTCCTTTGTGACATTTCAAGTACATTTCTTCAGCCACATCCTACCTAACATATTTAGACAGCAGCAAGGTATGTAGTTCTACAAGGCCTCTGCCCCTCTCCTCAGCATTGCCAGAAACATCCCATATCTGTCAGCATGGCGCTGCCTGACCCCTGGGAGAAGAGTGGCCACAAGGCCGGACCCCTAGCAGGTGTCAGTTGTGTTCAGGTAACCCACCTTGTGCTTGAGGAAAACAATGAAGCTGTTTTTATGGTCAGTGTTCTAGATTTAAGGCTTGAAAAGCGGAATTCAGCTCTTAGATTTTCAATGTGACCTTGGTTATGTCATTTAGCCTCTCTCTATGCAGGGATCCTGCCTGCTTCAGAAGGGCAATAGCAGCATACATTTGGAAATCATATAGGACATTAGGTAAACAGCCTTGCCTTGCGTGTCTCACAATTTACACGCAGTAAAGAGCAACTGAGAAAAATCTTACGGAAAACAGAATTCCCTATTTCCAATCAGCAGTTGTATTCTCTGATGTAAACACGAATCACGATGCTTTGCAATGACCTGCCCTGCGGCAAGCGTGGGTGTTTGCAGCCTGCCAACAGCCGCTCTGGGGTCCTGGGAGGAGCGGTAGCACCCCCTCCTCCGCCACGGAACCTCCACCGGGGCCGCGGGCACGGTGGGCACCGCTGGCCGAGCTACCCTGGGAACTCGCGCCCCCTCCACGCCCGCCCACGACCTTCATGTTTGG
>WTSP01014907.1:3809-18716 GCA_025331215.1 Actenoides lindsayi | reverse complement strand
TATAACAACTTACATAAAACAAAAAAAAACAAGCAAAAAAAAAGGCGGGGGGGGGGGGAAGGAGGCAAAAGCCCAGGATAATGCATGCAACAAATACTTCCCCGGAGTATTATTTCCTTTTCTACATTCTTCCCCCACCCCCTTCCCCTTCTTTCTTTCTGCTTTTCAGTGTGTTTTCTTTCCAGCTTTGCCGTGACCTCCGTCCGCCTCCTCTTCCCTTGGCGCCGCCTCATTTCCTTACCGGCTCAGATTGCCTTAAAATACCCAATTCAGCAGGAAAAAAAAAAAACCCTGCTTTCTGGCCTGGGTGGCAGAGGGGGAGAGGGAGAGAAAGGAGGGTGCTGGGGTATGACGGGGAGGAGCGTGCTGGGACCACACAGCTGAACACTAATCCCATTAGCTGGAGGCAAGGGGAAGGAGGAGAGGCTTGGCCAGCCCTCTAACAAGGAAAGGACTTAACGAGCTGGGCTGGTGGATACCGGGGAGATGCTGCATGGGAGCCAGCTGGGAAAGCCTCCAGGAGTTTTCCTAGCAGGAGATATCCCAAGGAGAGGAGGCAGTGAGCTTGGGAGTTGATAATAAACTTGCCTGGCCTTTGCTGGGGTCCCCACTGCGTGCCAAGGGGGTGGTGGGACACGTACCCCTGCCTGGGCTTAATGCTGCTGTAGGTAAGGTCCAGGGGCTCTCCTCGAGACACAAACCCTTTTATTAGGAGCTCACTGTTGGCTGAAGCTCGGTGATAAATAATTCGTCATGGAGTACTTTTTTTTTACTTTTTTTTTTTAATAAAATCCCACCCGTATTTCGTTGCCAGCATTGCGGTTGCCAGGCTTTTCATCAAACGGCGCTGTGTCCATCCCAGGAAGCTGACAGGAGGATGACTGCTCCTTTTGTGCACCTATGAGCTTCCCTGCCAGCTCTGCCAGCTCCCAGGCTGCATTCCCAGCCCATGGCTCCATCCTTGGCTCAGAGCCTATGGCAGGATTTTGGGTCAGGTTGAAGCGAGTGACACTAGATGGATCTCAGGCTTGGGAAATGCATCCTGGCTTCTGGGTATTCTCACTATCTCCTTTTTTCCCCTTGCAGTCTGTTGGTAGTAAGCTTGATGCGAGCTCGACTGTCTTTGTTTTGAGTCCCTTGCCAGCCTCCGTGCCAAAAATTGGAGGTTTGGCTGGCCAAAATACCTTTACCATTGCTTGCTGGCACGCTGGAGAAGGCGCATCCAAGTGTATCTCCTGATTCCAAGCTGAGCATCACTGAGTCCACCCTGGTAAAACCTGGCCCCCTCCCTGTTGCCAAGCTCTTGGGATGAATATTTGGTGAAGCAGCGGCTGGAGAAAGCTGTTTGCTTCCTGCCTGAGGCAGGGATTGTGATGCTAGTGAAGCAAAATGAGCATCCCCCAGCCATAGGGACCACTATGTGCAAGGACTGGGAAGCAGGAAGGGATCCAGCACCCGGTAAGAGAAAGAGGAGATATTTTGTGTCCTGCTTTGCTTTTCAGCCTCAGACAATCATTTGGGCTCCTTGGTTTTCTCCTCTGGTCTTCCCACTGCTTGCCCTTGATTCTCTCAAGACTGGGGCTAGCCCCACTCAGAGCAGACAAGCCCTACTGTGGGCTCTCTTAAGCCCGGCCCTGGTGTCAACTGGTTTGCTAGAGTTTTGTCAGGATCCTGCCCATGATTTGGTTAAGGATGCACAGGTACTTGGTGTTTCCCCATTGTTTCGGGTTACCAGGGAAACCCTGTGAGTCAGAGTCCTCTCCAGGCTAGGACTTGCCCAGCTCCCCTCTTGCACATCAGCCAAATCATTGTTCCTGAGGGCTGAGTGACAAAGAGCAAGACCCTGAAGAGAAGAGGGATAGGAAAAGACCCATTCAAACCTCCGGCTTTAATTTTAAGCTGGGATTACCTGAAAAGGCAAGCTCAAGTTTTGCTGAGCTTGGTGCTATTTCAGGAGGGAGGCCAGTCTAAAATAATGGGCAAATTGTAGTCCTTCTGGTGTATGAGGGGTTTTTTTGGTGGTTCATGAGGTATCTTCTTGCCTATTAATAATAACAAACAATACCTCTGCTGTCTCTTACACACAGACATTCTTTCTCCCCCCCTGTAGAGGCTCATTCGTTTGTTGCTGTGTTTTTGGGACAGTGCAGCCTGTGGCATGGAGAGCTGCTCTAACATCTAGAGCCTTGCTCTGCAGAGCAAACCTCCCCTTCTCTCCATTCCTCGGCTCTGAAATGTGTGGGTAATGTGGCGTGGCCCTTCCAGAGGGTGATGGACATCCCCGTGTCCGTGTAGCGAGCCCACTGATGCGGTCGGGAGGACCTTTGCCTCTGTTTTTATACCCTTAAACCCCCCCAAAAAAACAGGCTTGGGGTGAATCCGCCAGTGTGAAAATGGAGCGAGGGAATAAAAGAAAGGAGCTTAAAGATGACTTGGCTGTTCTGAGTAAGCGATCTGGGGTTTTTGAAATGTCAGCTATTCTGCTGGTTTGGCAAATTCTTCTCGTGTCTCTCTCTTTGTTTTCCTTCCCTGAAGAACGGCGAGGTCTAGACGTTGCCAGTGTGGTTTGCTGTCGAGATCTGGTGTCTGGGGCTGCAGACTCGGAGCTGGCCAGAGGCTTGCAGGGATTTAGGTAGGCAGCCGTGCTCGCTCCCAGTTGTTCTTGCTGGTTTGCCCTTAATGCCCAGTTAGCCTTAAGAGCTGCTCTGTTTTAGGTGGGAAAAAAAAATCCACTTTTAAATGAAATAGGAGAGCACTTCTTGCTAGGTGATAATATTAAAAAGGCTGGGCATCTAACCACACAGGTGAGAGGGGTAAGAAGATCTTTAGCCCATCTGTCTTCAGGGAGGGGGGTCCCTTTACCAGAGCTTTTTATGGGGTATTTTCTGGGGGTGGGGGTTGTGTTTCTCTGAAGAGTTTGACTTGCTTGATGGCATCTGCAGAGGGCAGGGACAGTTGTGCCAAGCCTGCAAACTGCTCTCTGGGCACTTTCCATCCCCTCTGCTAATTGTTCCAGCTCCAGGGTGGGCTGATGGGAAGCAGGCCCCCCAGCTCCATCCTCACTGCTCCTTCCACAGGCATCACGGCACTGGGGGGTGCTGCTGGTCCTGCTGTCTCCAAAACTTGGGAGACCACAGGGTCTTCACCACCACAGCAGCAAGCGCTGAGCCCTTTGGATTTTTTTTTAAGTTTTATTTTATTTTCTTAATCCGTTATTTCTACCTCGCTATTCAGGGTAGTCTGTAGCCTTGGGCAGTCTGGTTCCGCAGCTGCTTTCTGAATAAGCTGTGCCGAGCTGGTATCTGTTAGGTGCAGATCCCCACCTCAGCGCTGCCCTCCCCTAGACAAAACAGGGCTGGGGTTTGGGGTTAACCCTTTGGCTCAGAGGGCAGAGGGGTACCTTGTCCCCGCTAGCTGGGAGAGTTTGGGATTTAGCACTGCTTTCAGAGGAAGATTTAGGTGATTAAATCCCATTCTTGGAGCAATTCAGCTTCTTGCTTCTTAGTCCCTTCATGAGCTGTTTCTAAGCTGCTCGAGGTCCTGCTGCTGGCCACAGCCACTTCTCTAGCAAGGAAGGATGCGCAGAGCTGGGATGGTTTTGGTGAGTTCAGTTGCCAATGCCCATGAAAAATAGTACTGCTCCCCAGGTTTTTTTTTCCTCCCAGGGTAGCTAATGTCACCTGGATGTGCACAGTTTGGGGCCGGGAGCTTGTCTTGGACCTAGGGACTGTTTGCAGGCACAGCTGGTGGGCAGAGACATTGCTGAGAGACATTGTGAGGTGGGTCAGCTGACAGGGAGCAAAGCTCTCTTGGGTGCTCCAAGTCACAGCAAGGTCTGGCAGCAGCTTGGCTGGGAGCTCTGGCTGGTGGAGAGGTCCCTAAGGCAGGAACACGCTTCAGCCCAACGGATCGAGAAGCAGGGAGTAAGCAGGAGAATGCCTGATGCTGAGGTGCTGACTGATGTGGAGGCTTAATGGTGCTTCAGCTCCTGACAAGTGCTGGTGATGGAGGAAAATCCATAGAGATTTGGGAAAGAGAGGGAAATGGCCATGTTTTCCCGCTCGTTCCCCAGGTCCAGCTCGATGGCTTTTCAGGACCATAGTAAATTTTGCATTTCTCCCTCTCTCCTCCCATTTCTCACCCTGCTATCTTGCCTTTCATATGACACGCATTAAGGCTGGAATATTTTTGTAAAGGGTCAAACTCCTGATGTGGGACTTTGCAGATCCACTGATGTTTTCTCCAGGGTGCCAAAGCCTCCTACATCCCAAAACCCAGGGCTGAGCCCAAAACATAAGGAGTTAGCATCAGAAGAAACCTACCGTATTCTCATTATTCTTACAAAATGCCTTTGAAAGGTATCGGTGCAGCGTGGTTCCAACCATGACAAGCAGGGGTGAGCTGAGGATGGTTTGTGCAGCGTTTCTCCTTCCACGCTGATGAAGGAATGACCCCGCGGGGCTTGCAGCCTGTGCATCCAAAGGGATGCATGGATGGGGGTGGGCTGGTGATTTATTGATTGATTTAGTTAGTTTGTTTTAATCGATTTTGCTCCATTCAGGGCACAGCAGATCCACATCACCTCTCTGTAAAGCTCGGAGCCACTCCACGGGAGTATTAGTTGTCACGAGAAAATACCTTCCCTGGGAATTCGGGTCAGCACTGGGTCTTTGAGTTTAAAAAAGGCCTGCGTGGGTATTTCAAACAGCCAGTGTTAAAAATGGTTGTGATTGGACTCGGACATCCTTGAATTCTGCAGCGAACCCCCATTGGTGGCAGGGTTCATTTTGGAGACTTTTGGGCAATGAGAAAGTCCTGTTCTCTAAAAAATATTTTTCTTTTTCCTGGGCTGTGTTGTCGCGCGCACTGGGCAGGAGGGTGAAGGCTGGTGCAGGATCTCCTGTGCTTGCATGGGTTTATGGCTGCCCACTCGGTGCCTCTCTTGGTGGCCAACTGTCCCAGCTCGCAGGGACCTTTATCGTCCGGATGTCATCTTCTCTTGGTAGCACTTCAGAGTAGAATTTGTTCGTTCATCTTAGAAGTGCAGAAGGAAGAGGTTATAGCTCATTATTTCCTCTGCAAAGTAATTTCTAAGAGTCGATGTCGATAGATATCTTACTGACTCACAGGTCCTCCTTGGTCTTTTCGTTGTGTTGTCTTCCCCTGGGGTTTCTGAAGTGGTAGGTCAAATTTGACTCACTGGTGTAACTGAGTAATACCCTTGCTTTGATATCGTCACTTGCCTTTCTCCAAAAAAGCTTTTTTTTTTTTTTTTTCTTTCCACCTAATGCAAGGATGCTGGAGCCTGAAGCGTTTCCTTCCATCTGAGGAATTCGTGCTCCAAAGGGGGCTCACCGCAAGATGCTCAGTGGTGGAGACAGCCCCCATGGGAAATACAGTCCTCCTACACTCTTTTGATGGGATGAGTAATGTCATGGACTAGCTGAGGCATCCATCCTGGGAAAATTTGGTTTATTCCAGCTTGGCTTTTTGTCTTTATGTTTTTCACACAGGAGAAAATAGAAAAAAGAAAGCTGGATGTGGGAGGAGGGAGATGAGATCTTTGCACCTGGTCTTGTGCGGTCTTGGAAAGCAGTGTAGCGTGTTGAACGTTGGAGCGTGGGGGATGTGAGGGGTTTGAGAGCTGGGATGCTCTTAACTTCTGCGTTTTATCTCCCTCGCTTCTTCAGGTGGATGAAATTTATCACGATGAGTCCCTGGGCGTTCACATCAACATCGTGCTGGTCAGGATGATCATGGTGGGATACCGCCAGGTAAACACAGCACTTGGATGTGGGGAGGAGGAGATGCCACTCAGGCTGGCCCCTGCTTTTCTGCCACTTTCCCAGCTCGAGCCTTGACCCGTGAGGGAGAAAAGGCTGATGAAATGCAATATAGACACAGCTGGCAGCTGCTGCTTCTCCCAAGGTCAGCAGTGCGCAGAATACTGTGGCTTAGTGTCTCATCACCATAATATTTAGTGCTTAGGTAAGCCCTGGCTTGGGAAAGCATGGCTCAGGTCAGCTGTCGAAGCCCAAGTGACAGCTGTGCTAAGCAGGGGTGAATTTGAAGCCTCATCCATCTGGTTTCTGGAGCCTGAGGGTCTGGAGAGCCCCAGAGCCAAGAGAGGACCCTGAGGAGCTGGCAGGTGGTTGTGATCAGCCTTTATCTTCTTGCTTTGGAGTGTGGGGAAAAACCACGAGAGGCTTTCTCAGAAACTCTAGGATAGCAGTAGGTGATGGAACAAAGGTGGCTTCCCAAGTTGGCAGAAGCTGGCTGTTAGTGAGGAGAAGACCTGTATCTCCTGTGTCCTAGCTGTGACTTGGCAGTCCTGGGAGGCTTTACTGGCTGTCCCACAGCTCTTGGGTAGCTTGGGCACAGACAGAAAAAGCACAGGCAGGTTTCAGGTGGCTTCTCAGGTTGCATTTATTTTTTTAAGGCTCGTTTGAGTATGGCAGCCAGAAGATTTTTTTTAAAAACAATGTGATTTGCTAGACTTTTTCCTACAAACCCCTATCCTACAGGAAGCAAGGGTAGTAATGACTCAACATAGTGATGTCTGTGTGGGTGGTCCACAAATAATCCCCATTAGATCTTGGAAAAAAAGCCCAGCTTGTTACACAAATCTGCTTGGCCAGCAGAATGTCTCCTAGAGACCCAGATGAGCAAATGTTTAATCCAGGCAAGATCTCAGCTCTCCACTGTTCAGGTCTGAAGCTTCCTGAGTGAGTCCTCCTGTGGCTTCTTGGCTCTCACCTTGCACTTTGTAGGGTAAAACCTCCGTGGCTTCTATGTAAGGGCCAAGGGAAGGGCAGTATTTCCAACCCTCCTTCCCACTGCTATGGCTCAGCAGGTACCTGCCTGAGAGCATAACTTATTTTATAGAGCGTTGTTTATTTTACAGAGCATCATTTTGCACAATGCTGCTCTTGATCAAAAAAAAACTAAAAGAGATTAAGGACAAGTTGACTGCTATAAAACCTTCCTGGACACCTTCACTTATCTCTTACTGGTGTTTTGATTTCTGTGGGTCAAGTTTTATGGGGGAGCATTGCTCTGATTGGTGTTGACCATCAGCATCTCATGACATCTCGACGAGAAGCCTGTGCAGGAGCTGGGATCCAGATCCTCTTTGCTTCCCAGCTGCACTCCTCATTATATACTTCTGCCCTGAGCACTCATGTGACCAAGGAGAGTCATATACCTTCCTGGACTAGACCATCTCCACTTGTAGGAATGATTTCTTGGCTGTTTTTAAATTAAAAAAAGATGCAAGATGCAGATGCAAAGTGGATGTTGTTGTGGCTAATAATGGAGAAGCCCTCCTTAGAAGGGGTTGGAAGGGATCTCTGGAGATCATCAGCCCTCCTGCTCTAGCAGAGTCACCCGCAGCAGAGTGCCCAGGATTGAATTGCCATGGAGGGTTTGGAATCTCTCCAGAGAAGGAGACTCCACAGCCTCTCTGGGCAGCCTGGGCCAGGCTCTGGACCCTCACAGGAAAGAAGTTTTTCCCCCTGTTCAGGTAGAACCTCCTGGGTTCCAGTTTGTGCCTGTTGCCCCTTGTCCTGTCACCAGGCACCACTGAGAAGAACCTGGCCCCATCCTCCCGACTCCCACCTTTCTTTAGATATTCATAAGCATTGAGAAGATTGACAAGTCTTTCCAACACCAAACCTCTTGGCAGGTTCCTTCTCCTCCATTAACTTACCCATCTTTTTACTTCTTTTTTTTTTCTTTTCTTTTTTTTAAAAACAAAAAATTCTTTACCCAGTCAGTCAGCCTGATCGAGCGTGGGAACCCGTCTCGGAGCTTGGAGCAGGTCTGTCGCTGGGCTCACTCGCAGCAGCGCTCCGACCCAGAGCACGCCGAGTACCACGACCACGCCGTATTCCTCACCAGGCAAGATTTTGGTCCCGCAGGTATGCAAGGTACTGTATTTATCTTGATCAGGTATGTGCAGTTTGCTGGGGGAAAGCCAGCAAGGGGAGAGGATTTCTTGCAAACGCAGTCTGTTTCTTGGCCAGCAAGGTCTAGAAAAAGGTTATAAAAATTGGGGTTTGGTTTTTTTTTTTCAATCGTGAAGTAGAGGACAGAATTAATTCAGACCGTCAACCACAAAGGATAAAAAAAAGTTATCTTTATTTGTTCTGGCCTTACTTTGGTTTCACCAATCCTCCCCTTGTCCCAACGTGCCTTAAAAAGTTGAAAAATAGCATAAAAAAGCTGGAATACCAGAGGGAGCTTTCAGAGGGCGAGTCAGTCTTTTCTCTCCTCTGGAGGACCTTCAAAACCTCATTTTATGTGGCTTGGTTTCTTGGACCTCTTAGGACTTGGATGTGGGAGCATTGAGTAAACCCTGGGCCAAAGAGGAGGTCAGAAGGAGCGATGGCAATAATCCTGTCACCCTCTTGGTGCAGAGGCTGTGCTGATGTGGGCTGAGAAGTTAGAGACCTAAGCAAAAAAATTCAAAAATTTGCAGGAGAAGCTTCTGGTGTTTTATGGCTCTATTAGAAAAGCAGATGCTTTGGTGTCATCACAAGAGGTGACTTCTCCCAGTTCTCCTAACCGCCATCTCCTCCTTCCCACACTGGTGGCAAGGTCTGAATTTCCCATAGGGAGGCTCCATTTGATGCCATGAACATACTGGTAACTCACACTGATTTGTAGCACAAGTCCTTCTGGTGCATGTGGAAGGAAAGAGAGATGGAGGAGTCCTGTCCTCACCTTGATTACCTCCCTGAAAAGGGTCTCCCTACAGCAGAGGATGAAGCACAGGACATATCCAACTGGAAGCTCTCTTGAATGTGCTGTTGACCATCAAAGAGCAGAGCTTGACTTATGTCAACAGTCTCCCCATGGAGCTGTTGACCTGCCTTGGATGCCTTGGATGGAGCGGTGTGGCAGCGTGGGTGAAATACCAGGTTTTGTTTCATTTTTCTAGACCCTTCCTGGCAAAGTGACTGTGTCCAAAGGCATTGATGAGAGGACCTTTTTTGGTGTGTTGGCAGAAGTGGGCGCCTCACTGGACTCCCTCTTGGTGGGAAGGAGTCATGAGGCCAATGGAATTGCCCTGCTCTAGTGGTGCTCGTTCCAGCTCCTTCCCCTTTTCCCTGTGGATCTGGCTCCCTGCTTCTCACACATCTCTGGGACAGCTGTTTGCTTTCTGCAGAAGTCCCCGTGGCTGCCATGTCCTTGCCTGGCTGTGTTGCATGGCACAAGGTGCGGGTGCTCCTCACCCACCAGGAACTGCTGGAATAATAACGCGTTGCTTCCTCTAGCCTTTTTTCCTCAAAACAAAGTCCTTTTATACCACTTTCACCCTTCTTCAGCTCAGGGTTACGTGCAATGACAGACCAGACCGTGGCACCTCCAGTGCTTGCTCAGGCATATGTTTACTGATGGTATCTAAGTGGCTTGCTGACGTGATGGCAAATACCTGTTGGCTTCTTTAGCCACTGCTGGAAGGTGTGTGTGCCTGTTGGGAAGCATCTGCTCTGCTCATACGTGCCCTGAAGCTGAGCTGAAGGCAGAAGTGGTCCTGCCCCAGACACCCTACAGCCTAAATCAATAAACCAGGAGAAAAGAAGCCTTTGAGGATGAAGTCCTCCAAGTCACAGGGACCTGGGAATGGAGGCTAAATGTCAAGCCCCTGCTTATCTCAATGCCTCCTCACTCCTTACAGTTGTGTGCCCAATTTGCAGCTTTTATACTTCTACCAGTTCTCCCTGGGGTCTTAGTTATGAGAGACCAGCATCTGCTTTCCTTGTGTCCCATCTCCCATCCACACATCCAGAATCTCTTTGGTTGGGAACAAGATATTTGTATTTTCTCTCCCCTTATACAGAAAACTTCCCACATCTTTACTCTTTCCTCTGGAAAGCTTCATGGGGGAATCATAGAGAATTCTTTTGAAATTATTTATCCAGGATTTGACTCATTACTGGATGGTTAAACCCAATTATCTGTTTCTCTCTCTCAAGCTCTTAGTTTAGCCTGTGACCTTTTGCTTTCCTTCTGACTGCAGCATCCATTGAGCACATAATTTCTCTGCTCTCTTTCTTAATGTACTTTATTTGTTGGCTGGAGTAAGTCTCGTTGCCCACTTGAATGTAGGGAAGATGAAAAGCAAACGCTTAACCCAGTAAATAAAACCCCAAATGTGTTTTTATTTGAAGCTGCTTTGAGAAGGTCCTTGTCATTGCAGTGGTTGCTCTGAGGTTAGGTGGTGCTTTGCAGGCAGAAGTGAACACGCTCTGCATGTGATAAGAATTGGGTATTTATTTAATCTTGGCCTTTTTGCTCAACAACTTGGGTTCACCTGACCTCCTTCACTTGGAGCACAGGCAAAAACACATCCATCGCTTCCCACAGAACACTGTGTGAGTCAGCCCTTCGAAGGTTCAGGTCTGCGTTTGAATTGAAAAATGGAATTGTTATGATGGGAGAAGTTTCCTTTAGAAGTTTCAGTGCAGGTGGACACTCTGGAAAACCTCTACTTAGCTGATAAACAGAAATATCAAGAGAAATGCTCACCCCAAACCCCCTGGGTTTTGCCTCATACCTGGGGTGATGGTGACTTCCGGTTGTCCAGCAGCAACCTGACCCTTAGAATCATAGAATCATTCAGGTTGGAAAAGACCTTTAAGATCATTGAGCCCAACCATTAACCCAGCACTGCCAGGTCAAACCATGGCCCTCAGCACCACATCTATACCCATTCCACTCAGTGCACCCACTAAGCGTTGACTTCAGGGCAGAGCTGTAGGAAACCTATTATTTTTCGCTTGAATCTCTTGCCTTTGGCCAGCTGTGTGATGCTGGGACCCACCCCCTCATTGAGGTTGGGACTTAAGGTGAGGGCAGTCACATCCTTTCCTCTCTGCCCTCTTCAGGGCGATTAGCCACAGGTAGCTGGCTTGCTGTGGAGCACCATGAGGATGGTGGCAGTTGGGCTCCATGGTGGTTGCATTTTGGCCAGGTTGTGTGCAGGAGGGCAGGTGTAGGGGATGCAGCCACCCTCAGCTACTCAACACCCCTGTCCTGCTGCGGCTCAGCCTCTGAGCTTTCCTCTCTATGCATCCCTGTCCCCAGGGCAGAGTTATCCAGCATGGTCCTGCCCTGCTTTTGCCTCTTGGGACCTGTAAGTAACTCCCTTCCTTCCCCTTGATGCCAAAAAGGGTCAGTCTTTTTAAAAAATTAAAAAAAAAAAAAGCGGAAAATAAATTTTAGAAGATACCAAGGAATTCATGAAACTGGGCAGAAATAATGTGAGGAAAAGAAGGAAAATAAACCCAAAGGGAGGTGATGCGTTGGTGAGTGGGTGGGGGAAGATGTCCCTGCCCACAGCTGTCCTACTGCACTGCACTGATCGAGGGCTGGGGGCTGGGGAGGTGCATGGTTCTCCCTGGCTCTGTTTGGCAGGGGGGGTGCCCCCTATGCCCGGGCTGGGGTGGGTGCATGTGTGGGTGTATGGCAGGGCCCCCCTGTAGCCTGCCGTGAGCATGGCTGGATTCTTCATGGGTCTCTAGGGACACCTCCCACTTTTCCTTCTCACTCTTCCTTTCTTCTTTATTATTTTTTCTTTTAATAAAGAAGAATGCAGGGAAGGCTGTTTCTGGTCTGGGAGGTTGTGGTCACCAACACCAGTAAAGCACCCCTGAGTCCCTTTGCTGCCCTCTCACCAGCCCAGTCGGGTGCCTCAGCATGAGGGCAGCGCGATCCCGGTGAGCCTCAGCGTAACCTCAGCCTGCTTTTGGCACTGGCAGCCGGAATGGCTGTGCTGCTGAGAAGGTCCTTGGGCTGCCATCCAACTGACCCGGGCAGCTTCAGCACCTTCCTCTTTTATTTTCTCCTCCTTCTGAAGCCAGGCTGTGGGTTTGATTTATTTTAATTTTTTCATTTCCCCAGCCCTGCTCTCTCAAAGGTTTTTCTCTCTCTTCTCTTCCTCTCTCCTTCCCTCCTCTCTTACCCCAGGCTACGCACCGGTGACGGGGATGTGCCACCCACTCCGTAGCTGCACCCTCAACCATGAAGATGGCTTCTCCTCGGCGTTTGTTGTTGCCCACGAGACTGGCCACGTGTAAGTCTGGGGAGAACTTGTTGCAGCCTTTCAGTACTTAAAGGGGCCTGTTAGAAAGATGGGGAGGGACTTTTTATCAGGGCCTGTTGTGACAGGACAAGCGGTGACGGTTTTAAGTTAAAAAGAGGGGAAATTTGGACTAGAGAGAAGGAAGAAATTTTTTACATTGAGGACAGTGAGACCCTGACTGAGTTTGCCCAGAAAGGTGGTTGATGCCCCATCCTTGGAAACATTGCAGGTGAGGTTGGCTGGGGCTCTGAGCAACCTGCTGTAGTTGCAGCTGTCCCTGCTCCCTGCAGGGGGGTTGGACGAGATGACCTTTAATGGTCCCAACCCGAACCAGCCTGTGATTCTGTGGTTCTAAGTCATGGAGGCAGAGCTGTCTGTCCCCTTTGGTGGGAGGCCAAGTGTGGTGGTGCCCCTTTCTTTGCAAAAGAAATGCCTTTCTTCTGGGACAGGCATTCGTGCTGCTGTAAATCTCCAGGGAACCTGACTTTACACTGTCTTTTCCTACTAGGTTAGGCATGGAGCACGATGGCCAGGGCAACCGCTGCGCTGATGAGACCAGCATGGGGAGCATCATGGCACCCCTGGTCCAGGCCGCCTTCCATCGCTACCACTGGTCCCGCTGCAGCAAGCAGGAGCTCAACCGCTACATCCAGTAAGTCAATTTTAACCAGGAGGGGAATATTCTCCCTTCAGGTGGCACTTTGTACCTGAAGCTCTTGCGTGAAGCAAGCAGTGGGCATGTCCCCTTTGAGGCTACGTGTTTTGGCCAGTAGAGAAAAAAGGAACACGTCCTTGGGAGGTTATTTTCCCTTTTTCTGCTACTCACAGCTTTGGTTCCTTGCACGAGTCCGAATTGGTTTTGGGCTGTGGAGGGTGGAGGCAAACAGGAGCCTCATAAAAACTGGCTATGTCCACAGAGCAGTAGTTTGCAGAAGCTCTGTGCTGGTGGAGCCCAGATCCAGATCTCAAAGACTTCTGACATTTGCTTTGGGCAGACTGTGCAGTGGCCCCTTCAGACTATAAAATGTTTTGTGCCTCATAAATGAAAAGATGTAGAAACAGGCCAGGAGCTTTCCACGCACTGGGGCCAAGAAAAGTAGGAGGAATGCATGTGGCAGTGGTGGTACCCACTAGTGCCAGAGTGCCCCAGGGAACTGCAGTCTCTATGGGACTTCTCACAGTTGGTCTTTGCTGGAAATGTGTTTTTCCAGCAGTGGGTATTTAGCATCGGTGCCAAGATCATTCTGATTTCTCAATATCAGAATTTGGGGAGAGGGCTGGAAGTGAGGGAGGGGGTGATGGAGAGGAGTTCTCCATCCCTGCTCCTGCTTCACGTCTGTAGCTCCTATGACTGCCTCCTGGATGACCCCTTTGAGCACCAGTGGCCCACCTTACCCGAGCTGCCAGGCATTAACTACTCCATGGATGAGCAGTGCCGCTTCGACTTTGGCGTGGGTTACAAAACTTGCACGGCGGTGAGTATGGGAATGCATGGCCACGTCGCATCCCCTGGTGCCCTGGCACCCCCAGCCAGGTGCTACGGGGGCAAGGAGGGGTGCCGGGACTCCCTGTCCCAGCCCAGCTCCTCTCTGCTTCCCAGTTCCGCACCTTTGACCCTTGCAAGCAGCTGTGGTGCAGCCACCCGGACAACCCCTACTTCTGCAAGACCAAGAAAGGGCCACCCTTGGACGGGACCGAGTGCTCTCAGGGGAAGGTAGGGGCTGGACCTGTTTGCCCCTTCTTTGGAAGGGGACAGGAACACCCTCGAGGGCAGTGGGTGGTGGGTGCCTGGTTTTTAGCTGGCATTGCTCCTTGTTTTTCCCAGTTTGTGCTAAGTTGAGGACTTTGTTTTTCTTGTAATCCGCCTGCTTCTGTAGAGGAGCAGGACTCATTTTGGCACCTGGCAACAGAGCGATGACATCATTGCACATCCAACCTCATGATGTCATCAGGCTTTTACTTTAGGCTGTCTTGGCATGCCTTTTGGCACAGGATGAAAGTGTGGATATGCTGGAAAGGCTGCTGGCCCATGTAGGTTTTGAGTGGTTCCTTGCTGCAGGATGGCTGGGTGTAAAGTATCCAACACCTATTGACCTGACATGCAGTAAGACATGGACAGGCTAGAGGGCTGGGTGGAGGGGAATCTCATGAAGTTCAACAACAGCAAGTGTAGGAAGGAAGGAATAACCCCCTGCACCGGTACAGGCGAGGGTTTGACCTGCTGGAAAGCAGCTCTGTGGAGAAGGAGCTGGGAATCCTGGTAGACGAGAGGTTCACCATGATCCAGTAGTGTTCTCTAGTGGCCAAGAAGGCCAGTGGTGTCCTAGGGTGCATTAAGAAGAGTGTGGCCAGCAGGTCGAGGGGGGTTCTCTTCCCCCTCTACTCTGTCCTAGTGAGGCCGCATCTGGAGTATTGTGTTCAGTTCTGGGCTCCTCAGTTCAAGAGACAAGGAACTACGGGAGAGAGTCCAGCGGAGGCTGTGAACATGCTTAGGGAACTGGAGCATCTCTGTGCCAAGAAAAGGCTGAGAGCCCTGGGGCTGTTTAGCTGGAGAGAAGCTTGAGAGTGGATCTGATCAATGCTGATCAATAGCTAAAGGGTGGTTTTCAAGAGGATGGGGTCAGACTCTTCTCAGCGGTGCCCAGTGACAGGACAAAGGGCAACGGGCACAAACTGGAACCCAGGAGGTTCCATCTGAACAGGAGAAAAAAACTTCTTTGCCGTGAGGTTGCCAGAGCCTGTCCCAGGCTGCCCAGAGAGGTTGTGGAGTCTCCTTCTCTGCAGAGATTCCAAACCTGCCTGGACAATGTGATCCTGGG
>WTSP01014904.1:0-15975 GCA_025331215.1 Actenoides lindsayi | reverse complement strand
GTTTAAAACCATTTCCCCTCATCCTATTGCTGGACACTCTTGTGAAGAGTCCCTCTCCAGCCTTCCTGTAGGTTCCCCTCTTCAGGTATTGGAAGGCAGTTACAAGGTCACCCCAGAGTCTTCTCTTCTCCAGGCTGAACAATCCCAGCTCCCTCAGCCTATCCTCCTAGCGGAGGTGCTCCAGCCCCCCAGATCATCTTTGTGGCCCTCCTCTGGACTCGCTCCAACAGATCTATGTCCCTCTTATGGTGGGGACACCAGAACTGGACGCAATATTCGAGGTGGGGTCTCACAAGAGCAGAGTAAAAGGGGCGAATCACCTGTCTTGGTCTGCTGGCCACACTCCTCTTAATGCATCTAGGATACGGTTGGCCTTCTGAGCTGCATGAGCACACTGCCAGCTCATGTTGAGCTTCTCGGCAATCAACACCCCCAAGTTCTTCTCTTCATGGCTACTCTCAGTACCCAGTCTGTAACTGAGCCTGGGACTGGCCCAGCCCAGATGCAGGACCTCACACTTTGACTTGCTGAACCTCATGCAGTTTGCATTGGCCCATTTCTCAAGCCTGTCAAGGTCCCTGGGGACCGTATCCCTTCCCTCAAGTGAGTCCACCACACCACACAACTTGGTGTCACCAGCAAACTTGCCAAGGGTGCACTCTATGCCATTGTCCATGTCGCTGACAAAGATGTTGAACAGAACTGGACCCAAAACAGATCCCTGAGGAAATCCACTTGTCACCAGTCTCCACCTGGACATCAAGCCACCAATCACAACATTTTGAGTGTGACCTTCTAGTCCATTCCTTATTGACCAGGTGGTCCATCCATCAAGTCCATGTGTCTCCCATCTTAGAGATAAGGATGTCATGGGGGACAGTGCCAAGTGCTTTGCACAAGTCCAGGCAGATTACATAAGTTGCTCTTCCCATATCAACCAGAGTTGTAACTCTATGTCATAGAAGGCCACCAAATAAGCCAGGCATGATTTGCCCTTAGTGAAGCCATGCTGGCTGTCACCGTTCACCTCATTATTTTTCATGTGCCTTAGTACAGGTATCAGAAGGGATCTGCTCCATGATTTTACCTGGCAGAGGTGAGGTTGACTGGTCTGTAGTTCCCTGGGCTTTCTTTGCTTCCCTTTTTAAAAATGGGGTTATGTTTCCCCTTTTCCAACCTGTGGGAACTTTGCCAGACTGCCATGACTTCTCAAATATGATGGCTAATTGTTCCTAAATCAGCTCCTGAAACACAGGAAAATGCTTTCCATTTTGCAAGTTAAGCACAGTGGGAAGGGAATGACCCAAATGTCAGGATATCTACAGGATTTCAGTGACAAGAATATTTCATAAACCACCACCAAGGAAAAACAAAATTAAGAGTCATACTTCCTCATAAGGAGGAATTCCTGCACTGCATGGAAAGCTAGAGAGGAGATTTCTCCAAACACTCCAATGTTCAGCCTAGCTTTGGCTCCTGGACAAGACACACACACAGGCAAGCTCAGGTTACCCTGCCAGCTGAAAGGATCTGAAGTGCAAAAACTTGACGGAAAATGATACACAGCAGCGGCACAGCCCAGTGCCTGCCCGGCCACACTGCAGACAAGAGCCCCATCTGCTGGGAAACACCAGACAGCCATAAATAAATAAATCAGCCATTGCTTGGATGGCCTGAAGAAAGCTTTGACAAAACGTTTTAGGAATAAACATTGAAATTTGGCTTTTCACTACATCCTCAGACTTCTATAAGCAAGTGATTTTTAGTTACTGGTGATCTGCTGATTGCTTACAAACAGCAAGCAGAACTGACCAGTATCAGTGAAACAGTCAAATCTTAAACAGCAGAATTTTTGAAAAGCAACAGGCACAGACCTTATTACTGACAATGGAGTGGGCATTCCTGTTGCAGCCCAAAATAATCCTCTTGAGAGACTTCAAGAAGGAGCACATTCTACTTGTTCAATTATCTTGGCAAACACAGCTTTCTCATACCCCCGAAGATACAAATTTTTTTGGAGAATCTGAGCACATCTTTCAGTTCATATCACTGCCAGAGGCTGGCACAGACTCGTTCTGGGCAACACCAAAATTAAAGTGCAACTCCAAATGGTCATGTATTTCTTTTACAAAAACATGAAAGAACCTGTTCTATGAAGAATAACCCAAGTGCCTAATTGCTGGTGAGAAAGATGATGCTCTCAAGGTAATGCTGAGTTAACAACAGCCAATTTTAAAAGATCAGGTTAATTTATGGTCTAAGACCCACCCTAGAAGGCTTAATGATTAAGTCAGTGAAAGATCCACAAGTCTTAAGAGCCAGAGGTATATGTTCACTCCATGCATAACATCAGCTGCACCAGACTCCCTCTTGATACCTCTACAAAACTGACACAGATTTCCACAGAGAGCTAGAAAACCTAAATTCTTTCAACAAAAGACAAATGTATAAATCTGCCCTGAACGTGAACATGAGACGAAAGACTTCATCCTTACATGCAGTTTGCAAGAAACATGCTTGAGCTCCAGCTCAAAGTACTGCCAGCATGGAAGCAATTTTTCTGGTTGGAAGAGACCTTCATTTCTTGATTATCTTGAAGATGGTCTCATCAACAATCCTGCTTCCTTCCTAACACACTGTCCATCACCTGTGAGAGTCAGCTTAAACAGTTGCTATCTGCATTGGCCTGCCCAGAGCACAGCCATCCTCTTTGTGCTGGCCCAACTATCCACTTGGCTAAAGGCTGAATCAGAATGGGAAAGGGGATCTCCTCACAAAATAACTTGGCACAAACTCTGGTTACTTTTCAGCCAGAACTGTGTGTCTCAAGCCAAACTGCCAGCTTCACCAGCAGAGCAGACAGGGACGTGCAGAAATGAGTGGCTGTTTAACACCAGCTTAAACACTGCCACAGCTGGCTGTCCAACTGCAGCAGAACTCCAGATATGGCTGAAAATAAAACATACCCATCCTTAAATGAGAGCAAGCCCTTTCCCCCAAAAACAACATAACATGCCCCCACCAATTACCTGGCTCGAGGTGCTTGTTTCAACACCATGACATGCTGATTGAGCTCACTTGAAAAGGGAGATTTTACAATGTTGCCAGAAACCAAGAGGTGGAGAGTGGCCCTCAAAAGTATTTTTCAACTATTCACCTCTCTCATACCCTGAAGTCCTAAAATCTTGAAAGGGAAATGAAAGCAATCAGAAATTAGTGTCATGAAGCTGCCACTGTTATTAATGCTTGAATTCTGCTGAAAAAAAAATAATAAAAATCTATCTTTAAAAGTTCACCTTCTACAGCCTCTTGCTTTGTACTTGGACAAGTTTTCAAAAAGGAGGGGAAATAATTTAGAAGAATAAAAGAGAAGAATATAATTTTAATGTGTCAAAACAGGTACTTAGCAGTACTAGAAAGTAGCTTTAACTTATTTAAAAAAAAAACAACCACCCCACAAAAAACCCCAAACAACAAACCAGACTCTGTTTCATACTGACAAGCTCTCTTTGAAAGGAAATTGTGGCATTATTCCAGAGATTCACATTTGCTTTTTGTGTCCCTGTGCCACCTTCACACTGACTCCACACCTGCTTGCTGCCTGCTGAGGCTAACAGAGACAGGACACTTCCACCTACTCTTCCAGTTCAGAGCTAATGTCATTACCTGCGAGCTTGCAACAGCTCAGATGTCAAAATGTTGAGGTTTGTATGAAAAACATGCTGACAAAAAGATAACTTGCTTCCAGATGCACCATTTGATCGGATCACTCACATCAGCTGCTAACAAGTATTTGAGAACAATTTCATTAAAAATCAGAGAGACTGAGATAATGAATTACTCAACAAGCCAAGCTGAGATCATTCTGCCTCAGACAGTGTTTTAAAAGTAGGAATTTTTCTGGTAGGAAGGGTCTATTCAAGATACAGCAGCTACAGATAAAAGTTGGAAGACAATATGATGCTTGGTGCTGTTAGTGACAGCTGAAGAATTACTGCACAACACTGTATTGAGGCAACACCAGGAATGGACCAAAGCAGTTTATGGTCAAAAACAGTTGCAACACCTTGTTTTTCTAAAATCATAGAAGTAATAGCATATTGGGGTTTTGTTCAAAATATTTGGATTTCTGTTAACATAAAGCAATGTGAGAAACAACAGCACTGGGTTAAGGTCACATATTAATTCTAACTAAGGTTTTGAAAATGATTCACACCCACTGTTTTCTCTCACTAGCACACTTGGAGCACTACTACTGCTACCAATGTCAGCATCTGTTTGGTAACACTGATACAGCAACACCCTCAAAAAGACTCACAAATTTTGTGGAGGCAGTTTTCAGTCACAAGTTTGCTTTGAACAGCCAGAATAAAATCCAAGTGAGAAAATGACTGTCTGCCCTTCAAGTATTTCCCCTCAGGCTGCTCTACTTTTTTACAGCCTCAATGGTTTCTTGGCAAGCAAAGTAACAAACATATCATGAAGTCACAGAAGCAAAGCTTCTCTCACTGAACTTGAGCATCCAACACACTCTAAACGAAACAAACCCCGAAATCTCAGCCTGGCAATGGAGATCAGCTATTCATTTGGATGAACTTCCAAGAGAAAACCTAAGACTAAAAGGAAGAAGGTGACTCTCAGAATCACAGAATTGTCATGGTTGGAAAATATCCCTAAGATCACTGCATCCCACCAGCAACACTTCACCATGCCACTAGAGCATGTCCTGAAGTGCCTCATCTACATGTTTTTTGAGTACCTCCATCACCTCCCTGGGCAACCTGTTCCAGTGCCTGACTACTCTTTCAGTAAAGAAATTCTTCATAACTTCTAATCTAAACCTCCCCCAATACAACTTCAGGCCATTTCCTCTAGTTCTGTCTTTATTTGCTTGAGAGAAAAGGCTGACACACATCTCACTACAACCTCCTTTCAGGTAGTTGTAGAGAATGATAAGGTCTCCCCTCAGCCTCATCTTCTCCAAACTAAACAATCCCAATTCCCACAGCCTCTCTTCATAGGACTTGTTCTCCTGATGCTAGTTTTGCTTTAAAATCCTCCCACTTTCCCTGGCATTTCAGAAACCAGGAACAATTAGTGCTAGCAAGATAGCAAATGTGTTTTGGGGAAGCTGTCAAGAGTCTGAGAGGTTAAGTTCAAAACAGAAGTTTTCTACATGCTGACAGTATATGTATTTATTAGACAAAAAGTAGGATGCCTTCCCTATTCACTAAAGAAGAGTGCTCAGTAGAGTACAAGACACACAAGGGAAGTCACAGCATGGGGGCATACAAGCCCATTCATCAGGTAGATGTTTCAGACATTTAATTTTTTCAGTCACCTCATGGTCTTGCAGCCTCCTGCAATCCTTCTCAACCTTCTCAGTCTATCAACTATCAAGCAGCCTATATTGCTTAATTATCCCCAGGACATGCATATCTGAATAAAATGGGAAATAAAATCAAAATAAAGCAAAACTAGCCCAAGTCACTAAAAGATACTGACTAAGCATTACTGATTAGATGATTGTACTTACATGAAACAGTTTCTCAGTCTTCGGAAATACTGCTATGATGTCATATAGCCTTATATTTGCAGATGTTGACCTCTACAAAAGAAGGAAGCAATTACTGTCTTGAATTCTGGCAGATACCAAAGCTATGCACAATTATTATTAGCAAAATCACAAGAAGAAAATCCCTTTTTCACTTTCATTTTCACTAAATCAAAGCCAATAATCATCCAATTACACAGTAGGTCTTTGCTGCGAGTCATACTGTGAAGTCATAAATTCTCATTTTGCGACTTGTCGCACCGACCTAGTGAGGCACTTACACCTTTTGCTTTGATTATGTAGCACTAAACCACAAACAGACACAGGGCTTGCTGGTCTTCTAGTTTACACACAGAAGTCCAGAAATGAAAGAAAAGAACAGAGGAACAGAACTGTTTTCCCATATTGAGAAATGATCAAGAGAATTAATATCCAGTAAGCATGGATCTCTTAATGAACGTATTATTTGCTAAAGACATGATCTGAGAAATCACTGCTGAGTGTCCTATGAAATCCACAAAGTTCTCCCCATACAGTTTCCAAAGTTTCATTCATTCATTGAGAAAAAGAAATTAAAAACTGGAAAAATCAGTATACTAAATATACTTACCAAGAGATTACAGTGGGAAGGATCAGAAACAACAAGTGTTAGCCGGGTTAAGACTTTAATTCTTTTAGATGTTCCCTACAAAAAAAGAAATAATACAAAAGATTTTAAAAGTTCAAAAGCAAAAATCTGTGGTGACTTTCTCCCTGTCCTCTATGACAAGAAAGTGGTGTCTCACTATAAAAAGAAAACAGTGCCTTGGCTCATATTCTTGCCTATACTAATTTTCTTAAGTCTGCAGTTACACTTCTCTATTTTATATTGATGTTTCATGTTATATCTGCACTTTACAAAGAACAATTTATTGTGTTTCTCTAAGGAAAGGTCAATAGAGAGGAGAAATTATTAATTAAAATAAATAAATTTAAATCATGCATAGAAACTGAGTATGTTTAATAGTTCCAAGGCTACACAAGCAGGCCACAACTGCAAGCAAAAGCAGTTCCTGAATTAATATATATCAGTGATTTAAAATACTTGGTTCATTATACCCAAATCTTGCTCCCTCAAAACCAGGAAGTTATTTCCAAAACTAAAATGTCAAGAATTATAATTATTAAACTACAGGAAGACTCAAAATTCACGAGGCAATTTCTTTAGTAATTCCTAAATGAATAGAGCCTACTCTAATAGAAGTGTAGCGTTCTTTCAATGCTGCAAGTTTTAGCAATCAAGCAACATACAAATTTCTCTTTTTTGATTAAATTATAATATCCCAAATCACATATACAAACATAACAAGGTAAAAATTTTAACTTGGATCAATAATAAATAGATAGCATGTAATATGACATACTTGTACAATAGGCAAAGATGGAAACAACTCTGAAGGAGATACCGGCTTGACAATTTCCTTGAAAGAGAGCAAAACAGAGTTATCCAAAATGTCAGGGGGTAAGTTTACAGTGTAAACAAAAGCTATGTTCTAATCCTGAAAATAAGTTTACCCTGCTAACAAAAATATTTCTCAGGGAAAATACACAGACTATATTAAAAGTTAACTCCAGGGCAACTATACTGAATTATAAAAGGGGAGTTCTGACACAAAAGCAAACATTTGTACGCATACCTAGATGTGCATTTGGAAGACAGAGCTATATGGGAACATGTAAGGCTTACAGGAGAAAACACACTTAGAACAAATAACCCCACCAAAAATTACCTGTTTCTTTTCTTTAAAATCGATGACATGATTAAGAGCAACTGCAGAATACCCCACTGAAAAAAAAAAACAACTCACATATAGTAAGAATATTTTGTCCAGTAAACTAATGGAAACAAATCCAGACACCCATTAAACACTCATCAAGTGATTATCTCAAAATTAACAATCATGTGCATATTTACCTTTCACATTACTTTTTTTCTGAAGATTAATTCACCCAAAATGTGCCTTAAAATTACAATAAAAAATTAATCTGTTTGCCTTTTAACAAACCCTAGCTCTGATGACACTTAACCCGATGGCAGAGCTTTATGAACATGAATATTTGTGGTTGGAGTCCCCAAAGATTTTGCCCTAGTTTGCTCCTGCTGATGACTTTCTTTAGAGAAAATGGTTAAGGGCATTCACGATAGGTGTTAAACCTGCAGACAGCACAGAGCTGGGAGAAATACAGTTACAGAAGAAGGCAAAATGAGTGTTCCAAATGACACTGACGAAATTGATGCGAAGGTCTCGCTCAGCGGGGATCTGAGGAAGACGGTACACTTGCCAAAGACAAATCACCCGCAAAAATCTGTCCACACAGCATCTGGCTGTATAACAGCTCCGCAGAAGAAAGATTTAGGCCATGAGAAACCGCAGGCAGAAAAACACGTCCACTTTGGAGAAAACCCAACTATTATGCTGGGATACACGGGCAGAGACGGAGCCCGCAAGACACAAGACGAGCACTCCTTGCTACTCAGCACCGGGCAGCGCCAAGCTCTGGCCACTTCACTGGCAGAAAACCGCAAGCCGACCGGGGACCCGGCCCGGAGGCGGCTGGAGGGGCTGAGCCTACAGGGAGGGACGCCTCGGCCGAGACCCGCGCTGCCTGTGCTCGTATCAGTCTGGCGGAGCTGCCGCCCACGTCCTGCTGCCCTCCCGGCCGGGCCCGGCCCTCCCCAGCTCAGGGCCTACCGCCTCCGCACCGCAGCCCAGGCCTCGACACCCGCGCCACCCCCGCTCCCGCCGCGCCGTGCCCGGAGCACCGACTCACTGTGCGCTGCAGCTTCCAGCAAGCCCTGCAGAGACTTCTTGTCCTGCCCCTGCGGGATGTTCAGGTCGGCGAAGCCGGCCATGCTGCTCGCAGCGGCGGGGCGGGGCGGGCCGGGCCGGGCCGCAGCCTCGCACGGCACCCGGCACCGCCCCCCGGCGGCCCGCGGCAGCCTGGGGCGTGTAGTCCTCTCCCGGCCCGGGAACGCAGCGCCCCGCGCCCGGCAGGGCGGGCGGCAGCCCGGCGGTGCTCGGCAGCTGCAGCTGAGGAGGAGGGTGTTTCACGCCACCGCGGGGCCCCGCCGGTCGGAGATGCTCCACCAAAGCGCTGCGATGCCCGGGGGACAGGCCGGCTAAGGAATTGCTCCGATCTCAGGCGGGTCAAACCTGGCTCTGAGGACGATCGGACCCGGCTCTGAAGGAGCTCGAACCTGGCTGTGAAGGAGAATAAACCCGGCTCTTTGCCACCCCACATCGCCGAAGCAGAGCGGTCCAAGTGCACACCGCTCTCCTCAGAGCCCTGACTTGTACCCACCAGGTGGAGCAGTAACCCTGCTCCACTGAAGGGTTACCAGTTAAACTAGTTGAGCTCCATCTCAACATGGGGGGGGGAAGAAAAAAAAAAAAGAAAGAAAGAAAGAAAAAAGAATCCTTTCTAATTATTGAAAGGTCTTCTCTTTCCTATGTTGGATAAAAAAAAAGATGTGAAATCCAGCCCCAAGATGCCATGTCAATAGATCACAGAATCATAGAATGTTCGAGATTGGAAGGGACCTTGAAAGAGCATCTAGTTCAGCCCCCCGCTAGAGCAGGATCACCTAGATTAGGTCACACAGGAGCGTGTTCAGGAGCGTTTTGAATGTTTCCAGAGAAGGACACTCCATAATCTCCCTGGGCAGCCTGTTCCAAGTGTTCTGTCACCCTCACTGTGAAAAAGTTTCTCCTTATGTTTACACGGAACCTCGTATGTTCCAGCTTGCGCCAGTTGCCCCATGTGCTATCATTGGACATCACTGAGATATCCCCTAACATGCAAAAGGACTGAAGATAGTCACTAACCAAACACACATTCATTATGTAGCACTATTATAAAAAGCACAAATACTGTTCTACTATTGATAAATAGCACAGAATATGGAAAATACAGGTGACAATTACTGCTACGCTTTTTTTTTTTTTGTCTGAGGACTTAAAGCAGATGCTGAAGACAGCAGGTTCTGATTTCTGTCCAGCTTCAGGTGGCACTCCAGGGCCTTAGACGGGCTGGGATTCCTTGGCTTTCTCTTTCTTCAACCTGGGCAAATTTCACAAAGTCGTCTGTTGGGTATCGAGAGCTCTAAATTCTGATTGAGGTAAAAATGCTTCTCACCAAGGCCAAGGTGCTGCCAACTCCTGGTATGTTCCTACTTATGGGGTCTGTCCATGGTGCAGCTTGTGCCAGCTGTTCCTGGGGACTTGTGGATCATTCCTACTAAAGAGATCACATGGCTTACAATGAACAACTGAGAATCTGTAGTGCCTTCTTGGCACATATCTGGCCTTGCTGTCTGATGAGTTACAGAAACCTGGGATAGTGGTAGCAGAGAAGCTACTTGTGGGTTGCAAAGACTGGGCTAGGAGCTCAGGGCAGCTTTGAGGCTTGGTAGACAACAGCCTGTCACATCTCTGTGAGAGGGGGAAAAAACCATCACTGTGAAATCAAAGGAAACCCAACTACTTAATCATCTTTGTTCTTGACAACACTGGGTCATGATATTACAGTAAAGGAGCTCTGTTTTGGCCTATCTGTATCTGTAAGGCACTTGCCTAATGTATTAGATCAGCCAATACTGCTTCTCTGCAGGTCATTTGAGTAAGCAGCAGAGCCTGAATGGTATTGTGGAGGTGTGAAAATGGAAGAGCTCGAGGTATTATTCCAGGTTTTCTTTGAGTGTATAATGGAACATGATTGAATTTGTCTTAATGAACGTAAAAAGCAATTCATAAACATGTACCAATTATTTTTGAATGGGCCTACTGCAGCAGTGTTCAGAGACGTCAGGCAAGATTAAGCAGCTCTTTTATCTAGCAATAGACAAGCAAAAGAAACCTTCCCTCGAGCCACTTAAAATGGAGAACATTTAAACAGATCTTCCTGCAGAAGATCTGCAGAACCCTGTTTGCTGTAAAGGTGTAAGGATCTGAGCATGAAGTATTGCAGCATCAAGTATCATGAAGCATGTACTCAGAATAAGGTAGAACCTTATTACCTACATTAATTAATCAGATTTTACTACTTTTGTTTAGGCCAGACCCAGTGATCTACTTCAAACATCTTTGTGGTCCTCACTGTTAAGCCACAAGCTTCTAACGTGCTTTGTTTCATCAGTGTCCTGAAGTCCTCCTGGTGGAGCCAGATCTCCCTCCAGGTGTTTTCTTTTTCAACACACATAGATTTCAAGGTAATCCTTTCAGTATTTATTTTATACAGAAACCCTAACAATCCTTCTAATATATTTTCAAAGGGAAGCCCATGGTAGGAAATGTTAGACTTTTTTGCTTTAGTTCTGTGTTTAGCACTTTTAGGGAGCTAAGATATTATTTGGTACTATATATATCTCAGCAACTCAGTAACATGAATGTCATGGTCACTTTTATCATATCCTCAATAACCTTTTTAAAGGTGCAGGCTGAATTTTCAGGGATGGGAGCTTTGTTTTTCTGGGTGATATGGAATTTTTAGCATAAATTTCACCTTCACTGTTTGTTTTCTTTTCAGATGACAGCTTGCTGTTGTTAGTATTTGCTAGTTCCAAAAAGGGAAGACATCATCTCACATTTAAGTTGCACAGATGCGAGTATTTATTTTGACAATGATAAGAAATGCCAAAGATGAGCACGGTTACCTCTCTGGTTTACTGCCACAGAGTGGTGATGATTTATTTTCACAAAGACAAGAAAAGGCGGAAAAGAAAACTGCAGCTGCAACATCTTTGCTAGAAGTTGGACAAGAGTGTTATTTGCTGAACAGTACGTGCTAGGAATAAAAATGCAAGGTTTCAGTAATATTTGTCTGTGGAATTCTAGCCAGTCTCTGACAAAATATTCTAGACATTTTGACCACATATTTCCTTAAGGCAGAAGAAACATATACCTGTACTTTATTTATTGTTCCCAGAAGAAGGTTCTCACCAGTCTTTATTGGTTTCCAAGAAAAGAAGATGAAAACAAAATAAAAGGAAAAAAAAAATTTACAACAGACAACTGAAAGCAAGAGTTTATGAAAATAGACTGGCTCAGGCAAGGAAAGACAGAAAAGGGGATGATAAGAAAGGAAGCAGAGCAAGAATAATTTCTTCTCTGTTTATTTATTACATTACATACTTGTGTTACCTTCCTGCCATGCATCCAAAATTGAATTGTTTAAGAAAGGAAATGTAGCAGCACCTTTAAGCTTTCATGCTAAGATGAGCATGGCTGTTGTTTTCTAGAGGTGTCTGTGTTGGGGAAAGAGATACCATACTGGGCTGTCAATGCTTTCTCCTCCACTACTGAAGTTCTCCTGCTTGCACTCCTTAATGCACTTCAGTCATGGTGCTCCAAGATAGCAGACCTGCTGTGTCAACAGACTCTCCTCTGGAGAGGGACAAAGGATCCAGGGTTTAGTGCAAGGTCCTTCAATACAAACACTTTGATAGATAGAGCTTGGCCTCACTAAATCAACATGTGCTAGGGAAATTGAATTTCCTTAGCTAGCTCTGACAATGCCTACCTTACTTGAGTAACATGGGGAAAGAATTGATACCAATACCCACTGTTACGTTATACACTTAGTATGAATCACCAATGCAGAAGATGCTTTATGATTAACACTGTTCTGAAGGAGGGGGAAAAATATCAAACAAGTTAGTTATGTTTGAGGAGGAAAAAGAAAAATCAAAGAAAAAGGTTTGCTTGCCCTTTTTTAATATGGAACATTTCTATATAAGAAAAATGAAATATCAAAGATGAGATTTGCAAATAAAGTACACTATCAGGTGTGGGCAAAATAATTTAACTTCCATAAGTGTGTGAAGAATGATGGATGAAGGCCTTAGCAGAGTTGGAGGTATACAGAAATATAAAGAGGCTTTTATACATAGAGAGCCTAGTCAAAAGATGGGATATTACTAAGCTCATCCAGAAAACAGTTTTGATTATTTTTATTGAAGCCTAATGACAGGTGAAAAAGTAATATCTTGGGGGGTAGAGGGGTCCAAGGGAGAACAAATGTCAACTTGTTATTTTGACATGCAATCACCCATTTGTTTCCTTTCTGTATGCTGTCGGGAATGGCGTGGTAGAATCTATAAATAGAGTCACTGAAAACAAAAGCAGGATGTACACTTGGAAGGATCAACTCCTACCTTCATGTATCATTATTTTAAATACATTCAATAATGTACTCTTACGGAGTGATGGATGCTCTCTGCTTTTCCAGACACCAGGTATGTAAAAGCCTCTAAAGCCCTCAAGGAAAGCACCCCATGAGATTCAGCCCAGCTCTGGAAACTGGGCTGTTATTCTAGGTGTGTCCCAGCAAAAAGCTTTCAAGGAAAAGATTTTATAGAAGTATCAGCTGCTTAATTTTGCCAAGGTTTCACTTTTTCTCCACAATAGTACATAAACTCCTTTCTATAATGGTAGGTAAATTGACTTAAATTGGTTCATCTCTTCAAAGATAAGATTATGGAAGTAAATACAAGGAATGGTGACATATGACCTTTGAGAAGGAAATAAATCAGGTGATTAACTTCTAATGAACTGTATTGGAATTTAAGGTACAGAACAAAAGATGAGGCTAAAATCCTCCTTTCAGGTTGGAATGGGCAAGAATAACATGCAAGTGATCATGTTATCATCCACTGAGTATACTTACAGAGTCATGCTCCAGAAATGTATTGAAAAGCTGTCAAGAAGAATGACTGATTTAATGAACTGTGTCAACACATTTGCAGGAAGAACCAGATTCTAATTTGCTCTGCCTTAGAGACATTTTAAGCAACTGAAAAATTGCTTTTACAGTGAGTATTAAACTGTACAATGTTATCAGCTTTTATGATATGAATCGATTTTGAACAAAATTTACCCAGTTCCTAGCTCCTTAGCTGTACTTCAGATATTTAAAAAAAAAAAAAAAAAAAAAAAAGCATTCACACAATGGTGAAATAGTCTCTTTTCTGCAAGTTTTGCCTCAATGTGTTAACTTATTTTGATGTACTCTTGTCATTTCTAAAGATTATGCTTAGCTGGACAGGAGGGACAAAAGGACTTGTTTTATCACCCTGGAGAGGTAAGTCACCTGAAGCTCAAGGCTTCTGGGTGGTTATACAGGGAAAGCTTTTATTGTGAGTGGACACAGTGAGGCAACTAGCCAATTACAGGAAAATACATAACTAAATAGGAAAACACTTTCAGCTTGGTAATGGTAAAAGAGCTGCTCAACTAGATCGCATCCTTACCATGTGAAACTTGCTTATTTTATTACTGTAATCAAATCAAGATGTGGGGGTGGAATGAAAGCAAGCAACGCAACTCCCAAATCCTGCTCTCTGCCTGCTGCATTTCTGACCACAAGAGACTCTGCCTGTGCTCAGATTGTGTCAGGCATATCTGACATCAACCCTTCAGTTCCATGCATGCTCACGGGGGAGCTGAGCTGGTACAGAGTCATGTATGATGGAAAGCCTGAGTTCAAGAACAGATAATGCTGACAGAATCGATGATTTCATTAAAACCAAGAAATTCCATGATCCAAGTATGGAAGCCTCAATTGCAAAGGATTTATGTTTTCGGTACTGCCTCCGAGTGTCCAATGAGGGTTTTTTTTCTGATAGCTGGGTACTTGTTTGGTCTTTCTTCAAAGCAGATTTTTACATCTGTATGATGCCAGTTCATATTGCAGTCTCTCACTGCTGGGCCACACACAAAGTTCTTCCTTCCTTCTGGTGCATACTTAAATAAAATTTGCTATAGTGTTGCTACCTGCAAGATCTCCCCTCATTCAGGTATCACTGACATTGCTCAATGGTTACTGATCCACCTGGGGCCAACAGTCCTCCTTTCATTTCTTCTCTTTCTCTAGTTCATCTAGCTTCTGTCTCTTGTTGGAAATACAAGGGGACACTCAGGAACAGGCGTTTCCTAGTTTTAATCCTTACTGTTGAGCATGTTACTATACAAAATGTAATCTTCTGCTAGCATCCCGTGAGTAACTGAGAATTCAAACAGTTTTCACCCCACTTGGAGGCAAAGGTATTACTTAAAGAACAGAGAAAGCTATTGAATCCCAGAAATGGGCTAGTATCCAAGAGTTCAAGGACTCCACAGGAAAAGCAGGTAATTCAAAGCAATAAGATTTTGCTGTTGTTTTTAACTTCACTGAAAGGATTATACATGAAACAGTGAATAAATTGAAAATAACACTATATAAATATTAATAAAAGAGAAGATACAGGCAATAGGTTTCACATCAATTTAGCAGGAAGGAGAATTTGTAAACTGGCAGAAAATACTTCAGAGAAATATTTCAAAGAAATACTTCAGAGATGACCATCTTGTTGTGGGTAGATCTTACAAGAGCAGCCACTCTTAACTCTCCCCGCAGCAGCCAGGGTTCTACTGGACCCGAATCTTTCAGCACGCGCATTTCGATAGCGGAGACAGAGGCACTTCTGAAGCAGCCGATCTAGCCGCAGGGCTGCACACCGAGAGGCTCCCACCCGTCTCCAAGCGGAGGAGCCAGTTTGCGATCGCTTCTCATCGAGGCGCGTCCACCCGCCCGCAGCTTCCTGGATACGACCCCAGAACATATATAGATAAATACGTATAGATAAATATACAGATAGCTATATATTATATGTATATTTATGCATACATATAGGGGGGTTCCCGAGGGGCCCCCCGCTTGGGGCAGCCGCGGAGGAGAAGCCGGTGCCCGAGGCGGCATCGCAGACGGGCTGCGGTGAAGGGGCGCTCCCCCCACCTGCCGCTCGGAGGGGGAGGAGGGAGCGAAGGGGCGGGCGGGGTGCGCTGGGCGGAGCGGCTCCCACCCCGTCCCCCGCCGCCGTCGTCGGAGGAAAGCGGCAGCTTGCGGGAGCGGAGGGTGGGCGCAGCCGCCACCCCCGCCGTTCTCCCTGCGGGCGGGGGGCGATGGCGCCGTGCCCATCCCCAGGCCGCTCGGGGAGCGCCGTGGGAGAGCCCGGCTGCACCGGGGGAAGTTGAAGGCCGGGCCGTGCAGAGAGCCGCTTCGCCGGCTGCGAGGGGGCGGGCGACGCCGGGTGCCCGAGGAGGAGCCCGAGCATCCCGGGCGGCGGGGAGAGCCGACGAGCGGGCGGAGGGGCTTCATGGGCAGCTCACGCCAACATGGTCCTCGCCCTCAACGGCAGTCACCTCTACGGTAACCTCCGGCCCTCGGTCCTGGAAGACCCGCGGGCGCTGAGCGGCGGTAAGATGATCGCCGGCTCCTGGCCGCCGCGCAGCCTGGCCAAACTCGACCCGTCTCCCCCCCCGTCGGCGCTGCCCACGGCGAGCCCCCTCCTCGCCAACGACTCCCAGTCCGGGGAGCGGACCCCCACCTACGGCAACGTGGAGAAA